>VWZO01021972.1:20496-32902 GCA_013396975.1 Bucco capensis | reverse complement strand
GTATAGCCAAATTGTTGGTCCACTCTTCCTGGTGACACGCAAAAAGCATGACTTTCATTGGGGACCTGAACAGAAGCAGGCCTTTGAGCAGATAAAGCAGTAGATTGCACATGCAGTAGCCCTTGGCCCAGTTAGAACAGGGCCAGATGTAAAGAATGTGCTATACACCTCTGCTGGAGAAAAAGGACCTTCTTGGAGCCTCTGGCAAAAGGTAGCCCGAGAAACTTAAGGCCAACCACTCAGATTTTGGAGCCTAACTTATAGGGGATAAGAGGCAAACTATACTCCAAATGAGAAAGAGATCCTGGCAGCCTACAAAGGGGTCCAACCTGCATCAGAGGTGACTGGTACAGAGGCACAGCTTCTCCTTGCACCCCGACTACCAGTGCTGCGGTGGATGTTCAAAGGCAAGGTTCCTGCTATGCATCACACCACCGATGCAACCTGGAGCAAGTGGATGGCCGTAATCACAAAACATGTCCGTATCAGTAACCCGAACCACCCTGGGACCCTAGAGGTAATAACCAACCAGTCTGAAGGTGAAAGTTTTGGTATAGCCGATGAGGAGGAAGAACAGCCAGTGACATGTGCCGAGGAACCTCCACCATACAAACCCCTGTCAGAGGGTGACAAACAGTAGGCTCTTTTCACTGATCGTTCTTGCCGTATTGTTGGGGCAAACCAGAAGTGGAAGGCAGCCATGTGGAGTCCCTTACGACATCTAACAGAGGCCACTGAAGGAGGTCAATCCAGTCAGATTGCGGAGCTTAGAGCCATCCAGCTGGCCTTGGACATTGCTGAGCGAGAAAAGAGGCCAAAGCTCTATCTCTACACTGATTCATGGATGGCGGCTAATGCTTTCTGGGGATGGCTAGACAGATGGAAGAAGGCCAATAGGCAGCAGAAGGGAAAACCTATTTGGGCTTCCAAAACATGGCAAAACATTGCCACTCGGGTAGAGAAATTAGTTGTAAGAGTTCATTGTGTGGACGCTCAGCCACCAAAGTGCCGGGCTGATGAGGAGCAACTGAATAATGCACAGGCTGACTGAGCTGCCCAAATTGAAATATCAGAGGTAGATCTAGACTGGCAGCATAACGGAGAGCTGTTTCTAGCTCGATGGGCCCACAATGCTTCAGGTCACCAGGGAAGAGATGCCACCTACCAATGGGAACAGGACTGAGGGGTGGATTTAATTTTAGATTCTATCTCACAGGTTATCCATGACTGTGAGACATGTGGCGCCATCAAGCAGGCAAAAAGAGTGAAGCCCCTGTGGTATGGTGGACATTGGTCTAAGTACAGGTACGGTGAGGCATGGCAAACTGATTACATCACGCTGCCACAGACCCACCAGGGTAAGTGCTATGTGCTTACTATGGTGGAAGCAACTACCAGCTGGCTAGAAACATATCCAGTGCCTCATGCCACTGCCTGAAACACCATCTTGGGCTTGGAAAAACAAGTCCTGTGGTGACATGGCACACCGGAAAGAATTGAGTCGGACAATGGTACTCATTTCAAAAATGGCCTAGTCACCACTTGGGCCAAAGAGCATGGTATTGAGTGGATATACCATATCCCCTATCATGCACCAGCCACCATGAAGGATGAGAGATGCAACGGTCTGTTGAAAACCACACTGAAAACACTGGGCGGGGGAACTTTCAAAAACTGGGACCAGCACCTAGCAAAAGTTACATGGCTGGTCAACACCAGAGGCTCTGTCAATCGAAATGGCTCTGCCCAGTCCGAACCCCTGAACACCGCTGATGGGGATGGAGTTCCTGTTGTACACCTCAAAGGTATGTTAGGGAAAACAGTTTGGATCAATCCTGCCTCGAGCAGAGGCAAGCCCATCCTTGGGGTTGTTTTTGCTCAGGGACCAGTTTGTACCTGGTGGGTAATGCAGAAAGATGGGGAAACACAGTGTGTACCTCAGGGAGCCCTTATCTTTGGTTAAGAAGTCTCTCTGCAAAGAGATCGTGCCCGAATGTACATAGTTGATATGTATATAATTGTATAAAGTTTTCCAATAGTATAGTGCATGTATATATTGATATACATAGCTGTATGAAGTCTTCAGTAGTGTAGTGTATGTATATATGTATCATAGTCTAATTTGGGATGGAAGCTTCTAGATCCAGAACAGCGCATGCGTTTTGGACTAGAGGGGGCGTGACTATTGAATTTTTTAGTGTGCAAGCCATTCCCAATTCCAAGCAGAGCAAGGCACCAGACGTGTGAGCTGTAGGGTCCGGACCTGTTCGCTGAAGATGAACAAGGAAACGAGAGCAGCCTTAGAAAGTATGATTGCTCTATTTATAACTTACTATATAGGTGCAACTTTGATGTTGTTAACCATTAGAAGTATTGTGTATACAGTGTTTAGATTATGTAAATGTAAGTGTTCGCGGTCTGAATGTTCGTGTTGTTGTGGAATGTGTAAGATTAGTTCTTCTGCTCAAGATCCTGAAGAGCCTATGGAAGAGACCACGGGATTGTAAAATCGGTTTATTGAAATGTTGTAGTTCTGTAGAGTTAGTTGAGTTAAAATCGGTTGTAAAGTTCGTTTATTTGTAGAATTGACTAGGTCGGTTTGTAGAATGTGTTGGTTCTGTAAACTGCCACGGAATCGGGTTAATTGCGAAATTGTTTTAAAATGTTTGTTAAAGCATGACGGTAGGGATAAGAAAGAGGATACAGGGGTGGAATGTTATAGGGTATGTAGATGACCGGAGGTATCCATCTTTTCTCCCCTTCACCCTCCCAACCGTTACCGAGTTTGTTTGTAAACTCTTGGCGGGGGGGTAGCCCTTTCCACCGGCTGAGCCATGCGGGCAGGAGCTGACCAGGCTGTGATGGGTCAGCACGGTAATCCCGCACCCCTGCCCTGGCAGTGTTGGCTCAGCGCGGAACCACGCTGGCTACAGTGGGTGCTGGCAGGGGCAAGCTCCGGCGACAGAGGCAGGGGGACCACCATCGGAAGTGAGGCACACCCCACCAGGTGCTGGGCAGCGGCAGCCTGCACCTATGAGTCCCAGAACAGTGGCAGCGGCGAAAGCCTGCACCCATGAGTCCCGGAGCAGCTGCAAGCGATGGCAGAAGAAGTGGCAACGCAGCTGTGACGCAGCCATGGTGTGGAAGGCAGAAGCATGAACAGCCTGCCAGGAGGGAGGAGCTTCCACTGCGGGGAGTGCTGGGAGCTCCCTGTCCTCCAGAGAACAGGGCGAGAGGGAGAAAGCATGCTCTCCTCCATCTTGCAGCAGCACACTCGGGTGGCTGGACCATCCATTCATCTCCTGTCCACTCACCCACCCAACCACCATCATCCACCCCCTGGGTTTCCTCCATACTCCATCTCATCTGCCACCTCATCTTAATCAGACTGCACCCGAGCAGGTTTTACTGCAAGTGGGGGGGCAGCCAGTGGTGTGAGGGGGGAACTGGCAGGGTTTACCTCATTCTGTATTTTCATTGTTATATATTTTTTCTCTGTTAAAAAGTTATTCTTTATAACTCACCCCTAGTGTGCAGCATTTTCTTTCCTTTTTGGGGAAGGGGGAGGTCCCTAACGGGGTTGTTTCCCAATTTGTCCTTTCAAACCAGGACATGGCTCTAGTGTGACTGCTTGCTGCTGGCCCAGGCTTTAGGGTGCTGGATGTGTATCAGCATTACTTGATGGCAGCACAGGGTCTGTTATAGAAACTCTGGAGCAAAAGCAAAAGCCTTTGGATGCAAGGAAGGCACCGTACAGGTCTCCTCCTGTGAGCTTGGGGAATAATGTGGGACAGGACCAAAACAGAGCTGCTCTGCACCACCCATCCAAAGCCAACCCTGCAACGCAGGTGCAGCAGGTAATCATAGTATGGCCCAGGCTGGAAAGGACCTGAGAGGTCATCTAGTTCAAGCCCCCCTGCCATGGGCAGGAATGCACACTCTAGACCAGACTGCCCAGGGCCACATCCAGCCTGGCCTTGAACAACTGTCAGGGATGGGGCATCCACAACTTCTCTGGGCAACCTGTTCCAGTGCCTAACCACTCTCCAGGTAAAGAACCTCCTTCTAATCTCCAATCTAAATTTCCCCTCCTTCAGCTTGTAACCATTCCCCCTTGTCCTATCACAGTCAGACAAGCTGAAAAGTCTCTCCCCTTCTATTTTATAATCCCCCTTTAGATACTGAAAGACAGCTGTAAGATGCCCTTGAAGCCTTCTCTTCCAGGCTGAACAACCCCAACTGTCTTAGCCTATCTTCATAGGGGAGGTTCTCCAGTCCTTTAATCATCTTTGTGGCCCTCCTCTGGACTCGTTCCAACAGATCCACATCTTTTTTATGCTGAGGAGCCCAGAACTGGATGCAGTACTCCAGGTGGTGCCTCACAAGCACAGAGTAGAGAGGCAGAATCACCTCCCTAGATCTGCTGGTCATGCCTCTCCTGATGCAGCCCAGGATGCAGTTGGCCTTCTGGGCTGCAAGTATACACTACTGGCTCATATCCAGCTTTTCACCTATCATGACCTCCAAGTCCTTCTCTGTACGGCTGCTTTCAATGAGTTCCTCTCCCAGTCTGTACTCATATCTAGGATTACTCCTACCCAGATGCAGGACCTTACACTTTGGCTTACTAAACTTAATTTTTTTCTCACCAGCCCACTCATCGAGTTTGTCCAGGTCCCTCTGGACGGCATCCCGCCCTTCTGGCCCATTAACCACACCACTCAGCTTCGTGTCATTTGTAAACTTGCTGAGGGTGCACTCCATATCCATGTCTAGGTCATTAATGAAGATACTGAAGAGCACGGGTCCCAAGACAGAGCCCTGAGGGACACCACTCGTCACTGATCTCCACCTAGACAAAAAGCCATTGACCAAAACTCTCTGGTTGCATCCGTCCAGCCAATTTCTTATCCCTTCTGAGAACTCCAAATACTTTGGGACAAGATGAAGGTCACAGCTTAGCAGATGAAGGTCCACCCTTAGCATTGCCCTCTTGAAGAAAATAGAAGTGGCCTCTCTGCTGTTCAGTGCATGCCTCCACAACAGGATGGACCCACACAAGCTAGCTGTATGGTAGCCACACTCTTGGTTCAGGCTACTGAGCTCAATGGATGGCCCTAGCAATGGAACCTCAAAGATATGGCATTTAATCTATCCTCAACCTGTCACATCTCCATGCCCCTGCATCCATCTGCCTCCATCACAAGGTCCAGCCAAGCTCATACAAAATCAGTGATGGAGTAGCTTGGCCCAACTCTTGTTTCTGAGTGTGCTCCATCTCCCTTGATCTTCTGCTGAACTAAACTGCTCAGGTTGCCCCTCTTCAATCATCACACTGGCTTCTCAGAGACCTCTAAGATTGAGTCCAACCATCTACCTGTCACCTCCATGCCACTAAACCATGTCCCTAAGTACCACATCTATATGTTTCTTAAACAACTCCAGGGACGGCGACTCCACCACCTCCCCAGGCAGCCTGTGCCAATACCTAACAACCCTCTCAGTGAAGAAATTGTTCCCAACATCCAATCTAAACCTCCGCTGGTGCAACTTGAGGCCATTTCCTCTTGTCTTCTCACTATTAACCCATTAGCAGAGACCTACCCCCATCTTGCTCCAACCTCCTTTCAGGTAGCTGTAGAGAGAGATAAGGTCTCCCCTGAGTCTCCTCCACACTAAACAAACCCAGTTCCCTCAGCTGCTCCTCTTAAGACTTATCCTCCAGATTCCTCACTAGCCTCGTTGCCCTTCTCTGGACACACTCTAATAACTCTGTGTCTTTCTTGTCGTGAGAGACCCAAAACTGAACACAGTATTCAAGGTGTGGCCTCACCAGTGCTTATGATCAGTTCTCTGGTCCTACTGGTCACACTACTTTTGATATAAGCCAGGATGCTGTTGGCCTTCTTGGCCACCAAACGAAACCTTTACTTTCTCCAAGGCTGTAAAGATGAGAAAAAAGTAAATATTTAAGAAGCAGTGTCCATAGAAAGCAACTCTTCCTCCTGCTGAGGCTGCTGCTCCTGACAAGTAGAGTTAACTATGAGAGAAAAGCTGCATAATGGTAATAATTAAAAAGGAAACATAATGAAACCCAGAGCTAAACCAATGTTGATACATTTTCCACTTTTAGAGGAAATTAGTGTGTGTTTTTCCATTAAACAAACAGAAAAATCAAAACCAGAAAAAGAAAAATGGAGAATAAAGCAGTGGGCACAGGCTGTGGAAACAGAGGACAATGATGGGGACAAGGACAAACCTCTCATGAAGGTGCAGCTGGTGGGCTTTTGCTACCAGGCTAGAGAAAATACAGAAGGTTGCTCCTTGGCCATGTGTTCACAGCTCGGAGCCTGCACAGCCATCAGCTTCCAATGCATATGTTGTTCATCCCTCTAAAGCAGTGAACACCCATCCCCAGACCCAACAGGCACAGGTGCCAAATTCTGAGCTCCTATCTGGCCTGACTCTGTCCATTCCCACTAGGTCCTCAGGCCTCAGGTTCCTCCTTCAGACCTCTGCAAGTGCATGAGGACACAGAGTCCTACCACATCTTCTCGAGCAGCACTTGGCTTCACTGCAGGAGTAAAGGTTGATCCCTGAAGAGATAAAGTGGTGATACATCCAAACGGGACCTCTCAGATGAGGGGCACTAGACAAGAGACCAGCAGTTACTGTAAGGTCAAGGCAGACCATTAAAGCTACTGCTTAGCCCGCCACAGCCCAGTAGTCCTTAGTTCTTCAAAGCTGGATCAATCTCCAAGATTGCCCTGCTTTGAAAGACCAGAGATCTCCAACCCAGGCTGTTCAAACTCTGGATTGAATGGCACCAGAGCAAGCCGAGGGCTGATGCTGAGGATGCCAGGCTGAGTACATCCACCCCTGGTGCATACACACTGCTGCAGGCTGGATTCTGGAGAACCCAAGGGGACCAGCTTATGGCTCTGCAACATGCTCTTCAGGGCAAGTAGAGCAGCTTGTCTGGGGTTTCTTGCCAAGGTGGAGGGAGATAGTGCCACTGCCTGTCTCGATGACACCAGTTCAGTCCTTCAGACCCGCTTATGTTTCTGCTCTGGACAATGTGACTCACACTTATGCATCACTTGTCCATATTGGGACCAGTACTGTTTAACACCTTCATCAACGACATAGTGGGACCTAGAGAACCCTCAGTAAGTAGGCGGATAACACCAAGCTGAGTGATGCAGTCCCTCGGCCTGAGATGCCATCCAGATGGACCTGAACAAGCTCAAGTGGGCCCATGTGAACCTCATGAGGTTCAACAAGGCCAAGGTCCTGCAGCTGCATTAGGGCAACCCCCAGTATCAATGCAGGGGGTAGCCCTGTGGAGAAGGACTTGGGGGCACTGGTGGATGAATAACTGGATGTGAGCCAGCAATGTGCACTCACAGCCCAGAAGTCAACTGTATCCTTGGCTGCATCCAAAGCAGCATGGCTAGCAGGTCAAAGGAGAAAGATTCTGCTCCTCTAATCTGCTTTGATGAGACCCCACCTGGAACACTGTGTCCTCCTCTGGAGTACTGAGCACGAGACAGACATGGATCTGTTGGAGCAGGTCCAGAGGAGGCCACAGAAATGATTCGAGGACTTGAACATCTCTGCTACGAGGACAGGCTGAGAGTTGGGGTTTTGCAGCCTGAAGAAGAAAAGGCTCTGGGAAGACTTTTCAGTATTTAAATAGGGCCTATAATCAAGATGGGGACAGACATTTTAGCAGGGCCTGTTGTGACAGGACAAAGAGTGATGGCTTCAAACTAAAAGAGGGAGATCCACGCTAGATAGAAGGAAGGCATTTTTTACAATGCGGGTGGTGAAACAGTGGCCAGGTTGCCCAGAGAGGTGGTAGATGCCCCTTCCCTGGAAACATTCAAGGTTAGGCTGGATAGGGCTCTGAGCAACCTGATTTAATTAAAGTTCCTGCTTATTGCAAGGGATTTGAACTAGATCATTAAAGATCCGTTCCAACCCAAACCATTCTATAATCCTATGATCCTGTAAAAAAACAAACAAACAACAAAACACAACACTGTCCATTTCTCCTTGGCTCATGCTCACAGAGCTCGCAGCTGCAAGGCAAGACTCTGCCTCAACCAGGTCCTTCTCCTCTGTCATGAGCATTGAGAATCCCCCCAAACACCCCACCACCTTCTGCATTATAAAGCTCAGATGCAACCGAAGCAGCTGTTGAAAGCCCAGACTCTGCATCTGTAGGCAGAACAACCATCCAGCACAAGGACCCATGTCCATCTCCCACCCCATCCTAGCCCTGCCAGACCCCATCCAAGAGGCAGTGGTAGAGGAAGGTGCCAGACAGATCACCAAATATGCATCAGAGTAAGATTTCCTTCCTTCTCCCTCAGCATTTCCACCAGCATGTCTCCTTCTCTACCTCCCCAGTAAACCCTGTAGACTTTGCAGGACCTGGAGATGCCACCTCCCCACTCAGGCTCAGGCACTCAAGTCCATCTTGGCAGGATGGGTCAGCTGGCCAGCACTGGGGGACAGTGGCTCCTTGGGAATAAGTGGGAGCAGGCGCTGAGCTCTGTGGTCCTATGAGCTGCTGTTGGGATGCACCTCCACTGGCAGCACTGTCAGAGAGCTGGCCAGGTGCCACAGGACCCATCATCTTACCTGATGCCATGTACGAGGCTGACAGGTTTTCCTCTTGCAGCATTGATTCAAAGCACTTTCTGAGTGGGCGTCAAGAATGCAATACTGCCATTCTAATACCACCACATAGGTCAGATACCCTGGTACTCAGTCTCTGCATCTGCTGCCTTGGAAGGCTCTCTAGCCCAGGTGGAATATCTACAATGTTGAATTAACAGCAGCAAAACATTCTCTTTCTCTAAACATGTCCTGCACTGATGGGTTTTGAGCCCCAGCACCTATTGAAGGGCTCTCAATACCCTCAACTCTCACTCTTGCCACTTCCAGACATTGGAAAAAACAGCTAAAGGCCCATTGGCTTCCAGTTAAAACCAAGACCAGCTGTCTCTTACAGCTTTTCACCTCTCCTTGCACACAGGACTTCAAGCTTCAGCTCCTGATGGCCAGGGAATGAAAAACTGAACCCTGAAAAATAAAAACCCCAGCCAGGTGACCCAGGAGGAGTTATACCCACCTCAGATTGTGGCTGCCTTCAGCAAAGCTTTCACCAGCCACAGCTCTCAGCTGCTGTAGAAAAACACCCAGTCTTTTAGACTGGATTCCATTTTTAGCCAGGTGCAGCTACAAATCCTGGAACAAGGATGGTGTGAAGCCCCCTCAGGGCAGCTCCAGCCCCAGCACCCACATTACACTGCTGGCTGGGGAGCACTGTCTGCACCTATGGAGATTTCTTGGGAGATTGTTCCAACAATGCTAAAATCTGATACTTTTCAGTCAGGATTTTTCTCTCCACAGAGCCCAAATTACAGCTATTTCCCCTTTTAACACTCCCATCACATCACTTTAAAGCCAGACAGCTCAAACACTTCCCATGCAATTCCTGTTGAGTAGAGATTTTCTGTATGTTATGTTGTTTAGTTGTCCTCAACAAGTCGTTATTTACAGGACTTATTTTTGTGTGCATCTGTCACAAAATCTGAGCTTTCCAAGTAACTTCACAGATGGAGGCAAAACTGCAGCAGAGATCAAGGTCCTTGCTCAGCACCTTGAGTCTGACTGTCCTACAAGGGTCTTAAACATCCCACCACAGAGAACGTTTGTCCTTTGTTCCTCTTGTGGCCAGCAGGACTAGGGCAGTCATCATCCTCCTGTACTGGACACTGGTGAGGCCACACCTCAAATCTTAGGTTCGGTTTTGGGCCCCTCACTACAAGAAGTCCACTGAGGTGCTGGAGTGTGTCCAAAGAAGGACAACAAAGCTGGTAAAGGGATCAAGTGTTGTGAGGAGCAGTGGAGGGAACGGGAGTTGTTTAGTCTGGAGGAAAGGAGGCTCAGGGGAGACCTTTTCACTCTCTACAACTCCCTGAAAGGAGGCTGGAGCGAGGCAGGGATTGGCCTCTTCTCTTCAATAACAAGTGACCGGACAAGAGAAAACAGCCTCAAACTGCCAGGGGAGGTTCAGGTTGGATATTAGGAAAAATTTGTTCCCCCAAACAGTTGTCAGGCCCTGGGGAACAGGCTGCCCAGGGCAGTGGTGGAGTCACCATCCCTAGAGAGATTTAAAAGTCATGGAGATGTGGTGCTGAGGGACATGGTTTAGCAGTGACCTGGCAGTGCTGGGCTGATGGTTGGATTCAATGATCTTAAAAGATCTCTTCCAACCAAAACGATGCTTCCATGATTCCCAATGCACCAGCAGACCATGAAGCAGCATGGAGAGCCTCCCTCGAGACCTGCTGTAATTCCTGGATATCACTTTTCCCTATGCCAGCAATACTGGCTAAGCAGAAAGTCTTGGAGCACAGGCAAAGTCCTGCACGCAGAAAAATTGTCAGGTATGGAGCATTTACCCGCAGAAGCAGGAACCCCACTGAATGAAGCCCACGCTGAGCCCCATCTGCTGCAAACATGGCTGTGGGCATGTGGGGAAAGGCAAGCCAGGATGATAAAAGAGCCACTGCAAGACAATGAGGACCATCCCCAGTGATTTCCAGTACTCTGCAGGCAAAACAGCCCAGCAGGTTTGGGATAAAGCTCCACCACCCTTTAAAGTTTATCCAGTTATTTAGAAAGGTGCTAAATTACTTTTCTATTTTTAATGCAGCCTGTGTTTCTATTAACAGGCTAGCAGTGTTATAGCTGGTCCAGAGCACGACTAGCCCACATGTGGCACTGCCATGTCTAACCTCGACATGGGACTGCAAAGGGCCATTAAACATGCAAATGGTGGGGATGAAGTCACTCCAAAAAACGATTAGTGCTCATAGTCACTATCCCAGGGTCACAAAGCTGAGGTGGGTCTGCTGAGAGAACCAGCACAAGACCTGAGAACTGAGATGGTAACTGCCAATGGAACAGCTCAAGAGCAAGAGTGCCATCGTCCCCGGAGTGAGAAGCATTTTAGGGCATCCTCCCTCTGCCTCCAGTCATTTCAGGAAGGACATTTGCATCCCTGCAGCACCCAGCACCAAGGAAAAACCTCCCAGGGAGCACATCTGCAGCACAATGAAGCCTCCGAATCAGCTGCAAAATCATCTTTGATAGCCAAGCAGCTTCAAGTGCCCCAAGCAAGCAGAAACAACTCACTTTGCTTCACTTTGCAGCTGAGACACCGAGCAAAGCAACGTGAATGGATCACAGCAGCTACAGAGGAACCAGGACAGCTGTGGGATACACATCTGCCTCCCTCCATGAAATCTCCCTGGGAGCAACAGCCCCCTCAGAATCCACCCACCAGCGGCTCCCACCTCACAGCATCACATCTAAAGAGTGCAAGAGCAACTGAAAGAGACTCCACTGAGCATCCCCTGAGGTGAAACCACACCCTGGGCTTCAGGATCCAGGGCCCACAGTCTGTGCTCTGCTGCCGCATCTAGGGATCCAGTGGATAAAGCAGCAAAGCTGGGGAGAGGCTGGGGTTGAAGGGTCCCCAGGGTAGGTGTCGTTGTTTGGTTCAAGTGCAAAGGTACCCACAAAACGATGCTGCTGGTGGGTACTGGCCAAGGAACTGAAGGAGGTCGCTGGGCAAACAGCGTACTGCACCAGCCACCAAGCAAACAACTCTCCTGTCACCGAGCCTGGCAGGGTCCTCATAAGGCCCCACCTGCGCATCCCTCAGCGGCGGCTGGCCTCGGCGATGACAAAGCGCCTGCCGCAAAGGGGACGAGTGCAGTTGTTTCCCTGGGCTCCCAGAGACGCGGCTCCGGCAAGCCTGGGCAGCAGCAGCAGCGACCCAGGGAGCCTGGCCGCGAACTCGAAACCAGCTGCTCCTCAGCGACGGAGCCCGGGCCGTGAATGGCTGGCGGGTGCTGGATCTTGCTCGGGGCCTGCTCCAACTGCGGCCGCCGAGCAGGTCACCGGGAATGGGGGTAGCAAACGCCGGGGTTTGCCCGGACCTGCACCCTGCACTCCCCACTCCCCAAATGCATTTCCGGGCTAAGGTAAAGCATGGCGGAAAGCAATTCTGGGGAGCAACCGGGGATGTGCAAGATAGGGGTGCAATAAAGGGGGTGCAACGAGGGTTGCAAGGAGCAGGAGTACAACGCATGGGGTGGCTGCACAGCCAAGCCCCCACTCCCCGCAGTGGCACAGCTGGGCCCCGGAGCCGCGCTGGCCCGTGCCGGGGCGCTGCCCAGAGGGGGGGAAGGGCAGCCGCGCTCACCGCGATGACGTTGACGAAGGTGGTCTTGCCCGAGTACTGCAGTCCCACCAGGGTCAGCTCCATCTCCTCCTTCCAGAACAGCGCCCGGAACCAGTCCAGCAGCTTGTTGAAGAGCGC
>VWZO01021972.1:525-20180 GCA_013396975.1 Bucco capensis | reverse complement strand
TGCCCCCCCAGCCCCCCCAGCATCCACTGCACCCACTGCACCTAGCACCCCTGTACGCCCAGCACCCATTGCACCCACTGCACCCAGAACCCCTGCACCTCCAGCACCTCTTGCACCCAGCACCCCTGCACCCAGTACCCCTGCGCCCCCAGAACCCATTGCACCCAGCGCCCCTGCACCCCTAGCACCCCTGCGCCCCCAGAACCCACTGCACACACTGCACCCTCAGCACCCCTGCACCTTGCAGCCCCAGTACCCCTGCACTGATCACCCCATGAACCTTCAATACACCAGGACTTTTGCAACCACTACACCCCAGACCCTTGTGCCCTGCAACCCACACACCCAGCATCCCTAACACCCCCTGCACCTCTGGCACACCTACACTCCCTGCACCCCCAGTACCCGTGTAACAAGCACCCAAACCATCTCTAGAGCACCCAGCACTGCAGTACTTCCAGCACCTCTGCACCTGGCACTCACTGCACCTTGCACCCTTTATAGTCCTGCATCCAAGACCCCCATGTCCCAAGCACCTCAGCACCCCACACCCAGCACCACTCCGGCACCCTGCAGCCCTTACACCTTCCTGAATCCTGCGCCTTCTGCAGCCATCATCCCCCACACCCTTATCACTCACTGTGCCCTTTTGCACCCAGTGAACTCTGCACCTGGCAGCCTATACTGGGCAGCACATCTAGCACTTGGTCCTGGCTGGCATATATCCTCCACCCTGGGACAGAGCCTTGGCAGCAGCCAGCACCTGCCCTCTCCAACCACACCAGCTGGGCAGACTCCCAGTCCCACACCCTTGAGTGTTTTCTCCCCTCGACCTCAGCTCCACCATGAACTCAGGGGTCCCACAGGGCTCCCTGGAGACCACAACAGGTCTGGGCCAGCCTGAGGTGCTGTTCCCCTGCCCTCCAGCCCCACTGCAGCCCATGCCACTGTGCCCTCTGCTTTCACCTGCCTCAGACAGGGCTACAGCAGGAAAAACATGCCCAGCAAGGAGCCAAGGCAGTCCAGGTGGTGCAGCAGGAGCCACCCATCTGCCATGGATGTCCCTTGCCAGTCCTGATAAAGGACTGGTGAAAGTGGCCACATGGAAGTGCTGGACACTCCCAAAGGACAGTGTGACACCAACAGTGGTGAGGATGAGGACTCAGCAGAGATTCAAGCTCCCAAGACTCATCAGACGCTAACAGGTGAAATTAAGGGTGACCTGGAGGTCTAGCTCTAAGGGAAGTGAGGGGACCTCATGGGTACAAAGGGACCTTATCCACCTGCTACTTCTTTTCAGTCATGGGATAGTCATTGATTTGTTGGTTTTGAAGGCTGAGCTTTGACCTGGCACTTTGCCCTCAGGCTTCATTTTCCCCGGCTAATGAGCTGCACATGTTTTCATATTTTTATGCTTTGATTTCTCAAGACAAGACCTCTGCAAAGCCAGGAGCCCAGAACAATGTCACAAGAGCTGATGAGCAGGTTTCTACATGCAGAAGGAGACATAACCCAAAGGTATGGCTTTCTCAAGAAATGTTTCTATAAGACATTTACACAACCTGCCACGATGCCAGCCTTTAGAGGTCAGGTTGGGGCCTGTAGCCTCAAAATCCCCTCTTTTTCACCGAGCTTAGCTCTGCTAGGTTGCAAGTGGATGCTAAGGTGCTCCTGTGCTCTAGGTACTTGTACAGGCTGTGCTTTTGCTCTGCTTTGCCCTCCCCCATTAATACTACATGGGCAGGGCAGCCTACTGTTGGCTGGATTTGAGCCAGTCCTAAAGCGAGGCCTGACACATGGGGGACATCTGCAATTCCCTTCCACTGGGGTGAAGAGGCAGAACCTTTAATCCAGCCATTGTTGGGAAGTGCCCACATGAAGAGGAGGTTACTCATGCTCCCACAAGACTCGAGAATGTTGAATTCACTGCTAGGGCTGCCTGGCTACCTGAGATAAACACATACACGCAGAAAATAGACAAACTGAACTGTGGTTGGATCTTTCTCACAGTGGGTATCTCAAAGCACATGACAATTACTGGTGGGAGTTTCCATCATGTGCTGTAAGTCACCAGGAAGTGGCCTTTGTTCATGGAGACAGAATGCATTTTGTTTTCAGAAGATGCTGCAGCATGCTAAAGTTCCCTGTGCTCTCAAAGGGATACCTAAGGAAGCAGGAATACTGTTGCTTTCTATGATTACTCCATCTATTGTAGCTCCTCCTCATACCAGTGAGAAACTCATCATCCTCCAATTCTTGTGTGCAATTTCTGCCTGAAAACATTTGGGTTTTTTAACAGATTCCAGTCCAGGGTATGTTCCTACACCAGTTTGGGGCTTCCCACTCAAAGTGCCTGTGGCATTCAATTTGTAAGCAGAGATTGCCTCCTGATAGCACGTGTTACTGCAGTCTCTGCTAGAGTAACTATCCATCCAGTACTCAGACAAAACACACACCCTCACAGCAGAGACAAAGATACCCACCCTGAGAGAGACACAAATGAGCAAAAAGGACTATTTTCATGTACCAGCCCCCCTCTGCCCACCCCTATATCCCTAATCCCCAGCAAGGAAAGGGTTGAATGCCAGCACTGGCAGGTCTGGAAACACCTGGTTGTCTACCACTGATTTGAACCAGGAAGACACAAGTTCTGCTTCCTGCAGAGGAACTGTGGTGGCACACACAGGGATGCACAAGGCAGAGCTGGTCCCCATGGCTGCACTTCTACAGCACTGTCCTCCATTGTGTCACCCTGTGTTCTCTATGCTAGGAGTGTGTGACTGGGCAGTGTCTTGTGCAAGGGCCAGTAACACTCCAGGACCTCTCCACAGGAGCATATTTGAAATTCCCAGAAGGTTTTGATGTGGTTGCTCAACCAAGTTCCTTAAAGAAACTGAATTGTCAGGGCTGTGCCTATGTTAACGGGGTAATGGATAGGTTATTCTATGTGTTTTTTATTTCACAGTTTAACCACTGCAGACCAGCACAAACAGATCTCACTCCCATGCCCCACACTTCCCTAGCCACCAGGTCAAACTGTCCCTCTGGTGCTAGGTGAGGTGATTTGCCCTTGAAATGTTAAGGCATGCCATGAAATTTGTTCTTTCTGGATGATGGCATGATCTCTGATTACTTGGACTCCATGAGGATGCTGTTGGAGACTCTTCTGTGGTTACATTGCTCACCTCAGTGGAGAGCTGTTATTGAATACCCAAAACACTGGATTTTGGCACATCCTACTCCAATGCTTCTCTCTTCCAAGAAGCTGGCCAAAGTGGTGCCCTGCTGCAGCCTGCTGTGGTGTGCTACGTTCAATGGGGAGACCGTGAAATGCACTGGCGCTCTCCATCAGCTGCACTGAATTTGGAGCAGTTTGGATCTCCTCACTACCAGCAATGCCTACTTGTGTCACTATGACAATGTGCACCATGTGGCCACTGTATTTTTTTTCTCCCATCCTGGGCAACCTCCAGCCTGCAAGTTGTCACAAGCACCATAAATTTATTATCAGCATGTGAAACCCCAGGCAAAAATTACACTCATGTGGAGAAAGGACTTTTCCCAAACATGGGGCAGGACCTGGCCTCCTGGGGATATGTGCAGAAGTTTGCAGCCCAGGGGCCCCAGTACCAGAGCTCCCTGCCTGGTTGTAGGGCTGCACCTCCAGCAAAGCACAGAAACATCATGAGAAGGAAAAACACAGCTGGGTCTATACTAGGGTTTTAAGGGAGAGAAGTGAGGAACAGGAGCAATCTTGGACTTGCTGAAACCCCTGGCCAGGGTCAGGGGCTTAATCTCAGCTCGGGGCATGGGTAAATATGAGATTTTGCAGTGGTTTCTTCCCTTTGCCTGCTGGGCACACCACAGAGTGTTTCCCAGGACACAGGTGTAAGCCTGACACAGCCAGACAAGATCAAACACCCTGCTTCACTTCTGACAGCGGGTGAGCCCCAGGATGAGGTTTTGCAATAACTCAGGCAATAACCCAGCATATAGCCCTGAGGAGTGTTTGGGAAATAAATGCAGAGTGGAGAGATATTCAGATACTGCAATGCCAATAGTATGATAAGCTTCTTGAACAGATAGACCTGGCAGAAATTGAGATTGAAAACCAAGAAAACTGTTTAACTGATCATAATCTGCATCAGACAGCAGAACTGGCAAAAATCCCAGCACCTGATGGGGAATCTGAGAGGCAGTGACAACAGCCCCTGTCCAACCACTGGTCCCAGCACTGCCCCTGAATGCCTTGGGAGAACCTCAACACAGCTCTTGCTGCAAGCCTGCACTAACAATTCTCCTCTTGTAATAAACCAAAAGCATGAGAAAAACACTGTATGTCTTACTGTCCAGGGAGCACAGGAAAAGACTGCGCCTTGGTGCCTGCCTGATGGCAATATAAGGAGGAAAGACTTGGGAAAGAAGATGCCGTGGGACAGGTGAATAAAGCCTATCTTAGAAGAACTCAAAACTTATATTGGTGGCTTCAAAGACAACATCAAAAGCAAGAGTGCGACATAAAATTAAGGAGAAAGTAAAAGCCCTGAGCCATGCTTTGACCTTCAGAGGGCTCATGGAGGCTCTGCAGCTCTTCAGGAGTCTGGGCACCAAGAAGAATCCCCTGCAGAGATCAAGGTTTCCCCATGCAGTACCCAGCTGGGTAGCCTCAGTGGCATGAGGAAGGGTTGATCTGGCAGCAGGTAGATGGAGATTACTCTGCCAGGGCAATCCAGATGCCATAGGTGGAAGCACCTTACTTCAGGTCTGGGTTTTTTCCTGTTTTGGGGCTAGGGAGTGGGTTTATTCCTGGTGCCATGGGAGAGACCTGTGGGTAGCAGAGGATCTCTCATTTTCTGTCACTCTTCTACCCACTCTCTGAGAGCCATCCTCTCAAGAGAGCCACAGAGCCTGAAATACAGGCACTAGGGCAAAACAATTGGGCAGCCATTCAACTGCATGTTGGGGACCCACAGAGTGCTGGAGGGGGATTCATGCACACAGCACTGGCCTGGGGATGCTCAGGAAACCAAGGCAAGCTCAGACTTTCTCAGCAAGAGGACCCCTTTTTTTCCTCTATCTCACCTACCAAGTGGGCCACGTCTGAGCTTGTGGGCATGGGCAGTCACAGGCTAGGGAGCCCCCAGCTCCTTGTCAGTCCTCACTGCCCAAAAGACTGTGCAATGCCCATCAGCTGAAGGCTAATTTTGAATAGCTTTAAATTATTTTACAGAACTTTTCCATCTCCATGCTTTGTGTCAAAATGTTTCTCCCTTTTCCCCCCCCTCCTGAATTTATCAGTGAAAAAAATCCAAACAAACAAACAACAAAACCCAAATATTATCTTGTTCTGATTTCAGCAAAGAACCAAGAATCCCAAATCCCCACTCTTACATAATAAGAGGCAATTGGGAACATGTTGCTTGCAAAATTGCAGACACACTTAGGAATCTCCCCTACTTTAAGACTGTTGAGAAGGTGTTGGCCAAAAGTGGAGAGGAGAGCAAGCCACGTAGTGAAGGCAACTGACTGTGCACCCTTTGTACTAAATTATCAAGGTGTATCTTCAGCCAATGGATTTTTTAGGTGAGACACAGCATACGCAGAGTTGGACCCACCCTTTAGTCCTAAGGTTCATCTGCCAGGGCCTAGCAAGCTTGGACGCTGGCAGCGAAGCAGGCCTGAGGGTGCTATCCGCTATCCTCTTTTTATCAGCGCACTTGTAAAAGGCACTGATGAGGAGCGTGGATCGAGACCTCCCTGGATCTTCGTTCGCGAAGCCTAGCCATACATCTTCAGCCAGAAAAGCACAGTGGCTTATGTTCAGAGCAAGCCCAGCCCTGTGCCCACAGATGATACACAGCCAGGAGAAAGGCTCTGTTTATTTGCAGTGTAATTCTACCAGCTCTGCATCTAACAGGGTCAATATTTCTGTGCAGCTAACAGGCAAACCATGCTCTCAGAGCTCACTCAGCTTCAGTTTCTCTGCACAGCTTGCTCTTCTAATTGAGGATAATCATTGCACATTTTGAAAGCCAAAGATTCTTTCCATAAGTGAAATCTACCTCGAGCCAGCAGCAACAGCCACCTCAAGCACCTGCTTAATCCATGCGAACCTGCCAAAGCTTAGTCATCCTCCGGGTCACAAGGCCACAATCCCCCTGGGTTGTGCTCATCATGAGGGATGCTCATGCTGCTGCTCTGTGGCCTGGCAGGAGTAGAAAGAGTTTTGTTGGAGGTATCCCTGAGGCTGGTTTAGGTGAGGTCAGACCAAGGAGCCAGCAGCCCAGTGGGAGCCCTGTGCTAGTGGCCTCCCATCTCCAGCAGCTGGGAAGCATAGAGAGCTAGTGTGTGGTAGAGGAACTGGTACTGCTCGCTCGTCTGGATCATCCCGCCTCTGCAAGGGAAAGGCAGGTCCCACTGACACCTCACTGAAGTCTACAACCCCATTCCCAGCTCCCTCTTCCTGGGGCACAAGTATTTCTGCTTCACCCATCAAGTCCAGGTACCTCTGAAACAGGCACCAGGACTGCCCAACATGTGTTTGGACTCCAAACAATGGCTGGGCTGTTCAAAATGCAGATTAGCAACTGATTTGGCTTTAATTTTTACTGGTAGTTCTTGAAAAGTGGCAAAATACAGCATTTATGGATTTAGCAGCTGAGCTGGAAGGAGCAGAGTGGCTACCAAATTCAGAGCTATTCCTTCATGTCTTCAGTTCCCCAGAGCTACAACAGCCCAGGACAGCAAAGCAGCCTATGACTAGGGAATCATTTGCTGTTAATATATCTGCACCTTTCAGCATCCCTTATTGTTTCCTTGTCCTCTCATGATGCTCATCCTCACATCCCTCACATATTCCTCCTCCCAAGACTGGCACCCAGTCCAGTTGTCCAAAGAGCTGCCTGCTCTGAGCACCCACCTGTCTATGCGGAGACGGCACACAATTCCCAGGATATCGACCTCCCCCTTGTCCTTCAGCTGCTGGCACCCGATCCTGGCAGCAATAAAGCAGCCTGTCCGGCCGATGCCTGCACTGTGGGAGAGACACAGTTGTGCTGAGCACCAACAATATCCACTGCCTGAACATTAATCTGTCTAAGCTGGGCATGTTCCTGGATTGGTTTGCTGCCATGATTTCCTCGTAGAGGGAAGAGTCCTTACCCCAGCTCTCAGACCAACTTTCTTAGCCAGGCACCAAAAGACACGGGCTGATGTCGTTCTGCCATGGCAGAAGTGTCTTATCATGTTGCATGGCCCAGCTGAGGCTTCCAGCAGAAAAGGAGCCTGTGGCCCCTGTCCCTGTGCAGTTCAGAGATCTCTGCAGCCCCTTCACCTCTCCTCTCAGCAGTCCCCCAACCCCAGGCATTGAACTATTTACACTGGGGCAGGCCAGCCTGCAGCATCACACACCAAGTGTATTGCGAAGAGATAACCAGGTGCTCTGCTCCACTGTTCCCAAATTCACTTAGCAGTGAGAGAATATATGCAGAGGCCACCTCCTTCAGGCAGGCTGTCCTGAGAAACAGCTTCACAGCTGAGTCACAGGCCATGCTCAGTGGCAGAGAAAGCAGGAGCCTGAGCTGCGGATCTGCCATGGGTCTGGAGGCTGGGTCTCAACTCTGAAGATCTCTCCTGCTCCACCTTCCTGTCCATAGATCCAGGTGCAAACCAGATTTCTTCACAGGGCAGTATGCACCACGCTAATGCCCCCACACTGATGCCAGGACAGGAGTTGCTGGTTGAAAAACTCTACTATAGGGATACTGTGCTCTAGGATTTCTGTACCACAGTGGGACCAGCTCATGAGCATTTACATGTAGAATTTTCCTCTCTGGCATTTGCAGACTGACCCCAAGATAAAGAACACACAGAGGCTCAGGTGAGGAGAAAGCTCTTACCTGCAGTGCACTACAATGGGCCCTGGGCTTGCTGCAGCCTGCAGAGTCTCCTCCACCTTGGACATCAAATGCAGCAGGGGCTTGGCTGACTCAGGTGTCTCCTGATCTGGCCACGAAGGGAAGAAGATGTGTTTGACCTGATGACATTGACCTCCAAGCTTTTCCAGCACAGAAAGAAGAGAAATCAGAATGTGGGATCATGGACTCACTGGGATAGGCCAAATGAAAGCATTGAGTCCAGCTCAAGCAGAGGCCAGGCAGCCTGTGTCCATTCCTCCCAAATCCTTTGAGCATTGGCCAGAAGAGACCCTTAAGCCAGGGACACTGGGAAGTGTCCTATCCCAGAATATGGGAACAGATGCAGAGTGTCCCAGTACTGTCCCCACAGTCCAGGCAAAACCAGCAAGGTCCTTTTGGATAGTGTCAGCCCAGGGTGTCTACAGAGATCCCATGGAGTAGAGCCCAATAGCACAGTGCAAACAATAACAGGCTAGTAGAGAAGCTCTCTCCAGCTGACCCCCTCCCCTATGTAATCCAGAGCTGGGTCCTGCCCCCTCTCAGCCTCCTTGGAGAGGCAGGAGCTCTGCAGACCCCTCCTATGCCAGGGGGCTCAAAATCACAGAATCACAGAACAACCCAAGTTGGAATGGACCCACAAGGATCATCAAGTCCAACTCCCATTTAGGCACAGGACAACCCCAAGGTCACACAAGGTGACTAAGGGCATTGTCCAAGTGCCTCTTAAACTCCATGAGATTTGGAGCCATGACTGCCTCCCCAGGGAGCCTGTTCCAATGCTCCACCACTCTCTGGGTAAACAACTTCTTTCTATTATCCAGCCTGAACCTCCCTCAGGACCCCCGTTTCTGTCACTGTTCACCAAAGAGAAGAGTTCAGCCTCCACTCTTTTCTCTCTGGTAAGGAGGTTATAAACTGCAATGAGGTGCCCCCTCAGTCTTCTCTTCTCCAGACTGAATAGGCCAAGTGATTTCAGCCTTTCCTTGTATGACTTCCCCTCCAAGCCCTTAACCATCTTCATGGCAAGAAGATGTCCCAGATCTCCAAGCCATGAACCCTCTCATCTCCTGTCACACTGCATTGGCATCTTGCTAGAGAGCCCAGGAGTGTCAGGGGCACAGCTGGACCCTGCTAGGCTCCCCCTGTGACTCCAAAATTGAGCTTGAACTCACCTGGATGTAGAGATCCCGGACCACATACTCCATGCACTCGCTCACCCCCTGCACATGGATGGTGAAGGGGCCATAGGTGCCTTCCTTCTCGGGCCAGTAGTGGACACATTTCTGAAAGAACAAGGCAGGGTTTGTGGTGGTGGAGATGCCCAAGGCATCCACTGGATGTTTGAGCTATGCTTTGCTCAGTGCTCTTGAGAAGGGGCATCACTTGGGGAGCTGTGGAGGTGCAGGGAAGGTGGATGTGGAGTGATACAGAGGGGAAGCTAAGGAAGGCATAGATCCCTCTTCCCACATCTGCTCCCCATGCACCCTCTCCCATGTCCTGCCATAAGGCTTTCAGATCCCAGGGCTTCATGGGGGTTCCCCAGCCCCATGGAAGCTGAGCCTGGGCCACACCTGGTCTGCCAGTGAAGGGCACAGGAATACTGCACTATCCAGGGAAAGAAGGGAGGAAGGGCATGACCAGGAAAGAGTTACCCCAGGCAAGTGCTGCTTGGATGGAGAGCTAGGGATCCTAGCCAAGGTGCAGGGTGGCTGTCACAGAGGGCACTGTGCTGTTGGCTCCCATTCCAGCCTGAATCCACTGCCTGAGAGCTTCAAGCCTAGGGGGGGAGCTGCTTGGGGCCATAAGGACACTGTTGACCACTGCCTCTGCTCCCTCTCCCAGAGGCTGCCCTAACCTCTTTATCCTATTATCCAGCCAGCAAAGCATGCCTAGAGCACAAAAGGTCATGTGAGGAGGAGAAGTTTTGTGAGATAAGGTTAAGGATGCAGCCCTGGGCCTCTCCTCTGTGTCTGATCAGTCCGGGGTATCCTCTGACAGCAAAGCAGAGAAAGCAAAGCAGGTGTTCAGACTCTGCATATGGTCTCACACAACCCTCTACTGTTATTACCCCACCCTTTGCTCCTGGCTGGGGTGTTGTGCATGGACCTGGGGAAGACAAGGATACCTCTTTGCGCTCCTGCAGCTTGGTTATCATGATGATGAGGGGTGCCTCCTCCTGCCACACCATCTCCCAGAAGTCAGTCACAGTGTTCAGCATGGGTCCCTGGGTGGCAATGTACTCCCGGGGCTGCCCCGCATAGCCCTGCCAAGCACATGGACCACTAGTGAATTGTGTGAGTGGAGCCTGTCTCCATGCCATTCCAGCTCTCATGGTGCTTTTCTTCTTCTATAGGTGAGAGGCTGAGCCACACAGGGTATTTCCTAGTAACCTCTCTTTTAAATGTTTCTATAGACCTGATCAGTAGCTACCAGACATCCTCTCCATCCTCCCGGTCCCACAATTCAGGAGCAAGCCCATGAAGCAAGTCATGTGCACCCAAGCTCCTTGCAAGGATCCCAGGTTATTGATGTGATGATAGCCAGCATGACAGATGCCTTGGCAAGGCAGAGCTCGTACAGGGAGCAGCACTCCTCACCATAGGCATTTCCCCAAGGATAAGCAGAAGTCATCAAGCCCAGCTCTGGCTGGGACCTGGGATAGTCCCAGCTGGGTCCCACCAGTCCTGCCTCCCTGCCAGGCTCAAGAGGGGACATGGCAGTGCACAGCAGTGGGAAGGCTAGGTCTGGGGACATCTGGAGGGGTGGTCAGAACAGGCCTCTGCCCTTCCTCTGCACCAGACACTGTTTCACATCTCCAAGCATGCTCCACCTCCACAGTCACTTCCTCCCTCAGTATAAAATTGCCAAGCTTGGAGGTGCTCTGAGTCCTGCCCAGCTTCTGCTTCACAGCACGGCCTCATGGGCAGTGCTGCTGGCCCAGGAGAGGGAAGAGTGTGCAGCAGAAGCAGGCGGGAGCTGGAGGGCAGGAGCTGGAGGGCAGGCACAGGCAGAGGTGTGTAAAAGCCTTCTACTAGGGTTGATAACGTGTTACTCCAGCTCCCAGCTGGAGATGCCATCTGGCAATACAGCAAGGACCCAGGGATCTGCCTGAGGGTGCTCTGGGGATGCTGGGGGAGGCACATACAGCACCCACAGCTTTTGAAAAAGTTAGTATGCAGTACTCCAGGCAGAGCTTTATGGTTTTATCAAAAGAGTTAAAAATTCACCCAGACCACTGTGATTTAATTTCCAGCAATCCTGTTAACAGTTTGGTCCCACAGTAAGTTGCACTGGCCCAGTCAAGGAGCAAGAACATTTTGAGGAACATTTTGTATAACCCTTTTTGCATTCCTCAAGATTATTTCTTTTTCCTAGGAAACATGATTTTTCATTTAAATGGAGACTTGCAGTAAGATCTAGAGGTGTCAACACTGGCAATTTCCCCCCACCCACTCCTCATGCTCAAAAACATTTCATGGGATATGGTCAGCCTGCAGAGTTCTTTCAGACTCACTGTGCCTTCCAAGCATGCCAGAAACAAGATGGGTTGCTAATTTGCTGATGTACCCACAAATACCTCTACTGTGACACCCTTATAGAGGTAAATGGAAGGAAAAGGTCAAGAAATACCAGATCCACACAGGTATGTGTAGGAACATGTGTGCTCAGGTGTGTGCACATATACATCCATGTGTTAGACAGGGATGGGCAGTGTTTGTCCATTTTTGTTGGCACTTGTGTGAGACAGAGAGGATGCCAGATGCTCATGTACACCCTGCTGTGTATGGATAGGGTGATAGTGTCACCCGATGTGAAGCTGCACACTGCCAAGCTGCTTCAGAAAGACTGCTCTAAAAGAAGTTCTCTGCTACCCGTGTTCAAACCTTGGTTTGGACCAGCAAGCGTCTCAACAGTTTTAGGCATGATGCATCTGTGTCCAAAGTCAGACTTTGGTGCTCACTGCAGCGTGCTTGCAGCTCACACCACTGCTGTCTCATTGGATCACACTCAGGAACATCATCAGAAAAGAAATTCTACTAAATGGCCTCCAGCTCCAACTTGCCCCTCAGGCCACCTTCTGTCATATCACAGGGCAGTTTTGTAGGCTATTTTTCTGAGTCACATGCTCCCACAGTCCCAAGGAGAAGGATGCTGAAATGAGATGAATTGCTCAGAAAGAAGCCTACCAACCAGGCAAAGCTGGCACTCGGCTGACACATGATCCTGTTTTAAGGTAACATGGTTCAGCACAAGTGAGGTTGTAGTCTGGAAGAACTCATTTTCTCAGGAGATGACTATCATAAATCAGGCTGCCTGAATTAATATTCTTGCATCTAGGGACTTCTCAGTCTCTAGAAAGGGACCTCTTCAGGTATCAATGATAAGCCATATCCTCCCCTTTGTTAGCTTTCTTCTTGGGAAATTGCAACAAACCCCCTAAGCCGAGAGAAAATTTCTGGATTTGTAAGGGTTGAACAGCACCACGCTGCAATGCCGTGCTGATACAGCTTACTTCCTGTGGCCTTGCCAGACAATGGGCTAGTGCCTGAGGAAGAGATGGAAAAGCCACTGCAAGGGAGCCCACTTGCAAGTGCTCAACTCTCGCAAGCAGTGGGAGCTGGGAGTAGCCACCTCAAGAGACTTTCCCACCAAAAGGGACAGTGTGTCTTCCCACCATGGATGAAGCCATATCTCTCAAGCTCAAGAAGCGGTGGAAAGTTCAGACTGATACTCCAGGGCAACTACAGGACAGTAAGTGCCCTGACATGTGGGTCCCAGTGTGATACCTGTAGCACCAAGGAGTTTGCAGCCTGATGCAAAAACTGTATGTAATCTGAGGAAAAACTTTTTTACAGTAAGGGTGAGGGAGCACTGGAACAGGCTGCCCAGGAGGGCTGTGGAGTCTCCTTCTCTGGAGACATTCAAGAGCTGCCTGGACACATTCCTGTGTGACCTGGTCTAGGTGATCCTGCTCTGGCAGGGGCGTTGGACTAGATGATCTTTCTAGGTCCCTTCCAACCCCTAACATTCTATGATTCCGTGCCTTGTGAGCCATGGGCTGCAGGACTTGGGAGTCGACCCACTCTCCAACCAGGCACAACACTCACCATGATGTAGTTAGCATTTATGTAGCTGTCTTCCTCCTGGTTCCCTGCCCTCCTGAGACAGACCCGGCTTTCAGGATCTGAAATACATGGTAGGTATTACCCCAGAGGCAGTCTTTCAGAGCCTGACCCTATCCATCCTCCCTCCATGCCATGCTCAGAGCTATCTGCACCCTCCCTTGGGCCCTTCCTTGCATCACTTCACCCTTACTATCATGCAACCAGCCAGGCCCACATACTGCAGCGCAGTGGGTAACTGACTTGCCAGGTGATGACCCTCCAGGGCCTTCCCACAGTGTGTGACTAGAACCCAAATGAATTGTCCTACAATGTTCTGCATTTACCCACATAGTCATATGCTCCTGGGACACGTAAGATGCCATGGTGACAGGGAGCAACTCAGAGTGGGCTGTCATGTGCTGCACCCCCTGGGAATGTACCCCAAGGAGTAGCTCCCTATGTACCACCCTATAACACAGTGTACACACCCTGCAACACAGCACCCAGCTCCTGCAACATGCAGAGCAGGAACAAGCACAGCAGGAACACCAAAAACACCCAGGAATGCCTGTCCTCGTTCCAGAGCTGCTCTGAGTCATCCCTCTCCCGTGCACACCCCCCCCATATGCACACACACACAATTCCTTTCCCTGCATGTGGCACCCGGGCAAATATAAGGCAAAGCAATGCAGTGCACATACTGGGAAGGATGGTTTTGTATCTGTCCTTGGAGGCACATCCAGGGATCTCCAGCTCCTCTGGACTAACAAAGTTGGGTGGGATTTTCTGCAGGAGGAGAGAACAACTATAAGGAAAACCTCATTGCTGCTACTTGTGTCACCTCATTGTGGCAGAGCTGGTCCTGCAGGAAATAAGAGGCTGACCTGGGGCCCTAGCAGCATCACCAGAGATGTTAGCTCCTGGGAGGAGCCATATCCTTAGCCTAGTTGTGGTGGGACACCCTCCAGACAGGCCACCTTGAAAGAAGAGCTTGGCATGGAAGGCAAGGACAGGATTTTTAGGCACTCAAACAGGACTTGTGTCCACTGGGTGGTGGGCAGCCAGGGGATATCCAGGGCACCCCTCACCTCTGTTTGCCCACATTGCCTTCCCTACTACCAACACTGTGGGGCACAGCTGTGCTCAGAGGCTCCCTCAGAGATGTTCACCTCTGTCAGTTCCCCCTACTGCCAGCCCCTGCCGTCCCTCATATGCGAAAGGAGAGAGAGGAGCATCACACCATAAACTCCTGGAGCCAGGTCAGGCTCTGGGCATGTTGCTGGAGCTCATCCCTCCTCAGCACATGGCTGGACGTCCTCAGGAACTTCAGTGTGATGTCTCGTGGCGTGCAGATGGGCTGGATGGGCTCCACGCTCTCCAGCAAGCTCATATCCAGCATCAGTGACACGTTGGAGCCCCTCCTGTGAGGCAAAGGGGTCCCTAGGTGACCTGCCACCCTGGGACAGGAGGGGAGCCCATCCCACCATATCATCAATTAAAGCAACCCCACACCAATCAAAAGCCAGGCAGAAAACAAGAGAGGATGAGGAAAGGAGCCAGGTAGAGACCACAGAAGATGTGGTGGTTGAAGAATAAGAATCTAGCTGGTCATTTCATCTTTTTGCTGGAAAGCTCTCAAGGATGGTGTCTAGATTTGGCCTGGGCTGGGAGGGTCACGGCTGTCTCCTCACTCAGACCTGGCATCTGCACAAGTCAGCCAGCAGGGATGGGAGAAGGAAGTCTGGGAGAGCCTAAGCCCTGGGGATGAGCAGTGCTGTGGGTACCTGCTGTCTAGGCTGAGACAGGCAGAGCAGTGTTTGGGCTGCCGATGCTGTCCAGCTATGCTCACCTCTCCTGAAGACGCACATGCTTCTTGGCAGAGGGACTGGGCTTATTCACCTTGTCCATGTCTGCCCCAGCTGCCCAGTCTGGCAGGCTGCCCTTATGAACTCTGGAACACTCCAAGCAGGCTTGTACCATGCTGTGGCAGCCATGAAGCCCTCATCCTGATGCACGGGGAGTGGACAAGTGAGACCCTCAGCTCTCAGGGAATCAAGGAGCCTTCAGAGGAGAAGCAGCTGGAAAAGAAAAGGCAGACCTGAGAGATACCATGAAGCAGAGTGGACCCCCTGATAGATGATCCCTGAGCAAAGGACAAATTTCAAATCCTCAGCTGCTCCGGAATCAGGACCCCCAGTCCCTGCATGCAGGCAGGTGGCATAGGTAGAGCTATCAGCATGTTCACCCTCTGGGACATCCACAGCACACACGGTCACACACTGGTGATCCTGGACATGGTATCTGCTTGCAGCAAGCAGTGAACACCTACATTCTGTGTTGGTAGAGCATGGTCTGGCTTTAGGAAAGCCCAAATGTTCTCTGTCTCCATGGGAAGCACATGTATGTATGTATGTATGTATGGCTAGGCTTCACGAATGAAGATCCAGGGAGGGCTCCACCCACGCTCCTCATCAGTGCCTTTTCCAAGTGCGCTGATAAAAAGAGGATAGCGGATAGCACCCTCGAGCCTGCACAATGGATTTTTTTAGGTGAGACACAGCATGCACAGAGCTGGACCCACCCTTTAGTCCTAAGGTTCATCTGCCAGGGCCTAGCAAGCTTGGATGCTGGCAGTGAAGTCCTTAGGACGGAGGTTTTATTAGAGTGTCCTTCTCTTAGATGGAAGGCCTTACAGGGCTAAACGAGCTCCATCTGCCCAGGTTTGGAATCAGAGTTGTCCTTCTCCTAGGATGACTGCCAGAAGGCTAATGAACACATCCTACCCATACAAGGATTATAGGAACATGGATATCACTCCCCACACTTTACTGTGGGCAATGAGTTTAATGCTCCTTCTGCTGTCGGCACAGTTACCACACCAGGGGCCACAGAAGACCCCAAGTGATTTTCAGACTGTGCCTGGGAAGCACGTACTGTCATGGGTTTCCAGCTCTTCCCTGGCATGTCTGCTTCAGCTTGGAGACATGGTGGGCAGGAGGGAGAGCTGTGACCAGCATGAGCACAGCAGCATTTGGCAGGTGAGATGAAGGGGGCTGTAGGCACCACAAGGAGCCTAGCCAACTCCTGCTGTTGGCAGATATGGGGCCAGGCACCTTCAAGAGCCTCGTGGCTCTGGTGAGGGTGGGATCATTGTGGGACAGCCTCCTCCATCCTGCAGGTCTCAGCAACTGTCAAGAGGAAACTGCTTTATCAGGATGGTTGTGCAAGAGGTGATGGAGTAGCCCAGCTGGAGGAGGATGCCAGAGCTCCACCACCCACCAGCCCCAGGACAGCCCCAGGGAAGGACAGGGGTGCAAGGACAGCAGGTGATGCTGGTTCACCTCTGAGAAGACCTCCTCAAGGTGCAGGCAGAACCCTGGGATCATGAGGCTCCTCATAATCCATAAGGAGGAGACAGACCCAAAGGGATAGGGGATGCTGTGTAGTCAAAGTTCTTGGTGGCCAAAGAGTGGGATACCAGGAAACCCATAAGCTCAGAGAGGTCCTGCAGAGAAGCAGGTCCATGCTATGGCTGTACCATTTGGGAACACAGCTAGGGCAGGAGCTTTTCCCCATGGCTCCCTGATGCCCAGTGGCATTTCTCAGGGTGGCAATGCTTCCGCTTCCATGCACACCATAATGATGCCCCAAGCAGGGTTCCCTGAGGGACCTGTGCTACTGGAGTGTCCCCCGGCCATGCAGGGCAAGAGTGGCAGCTCCCCAGGAACCACAGCACCAGGAGAGATCCTGACAAGAGAGAGCAGCAGACTCCGATCCCAGCAGCTAATCCTTGCACATCAGCTGGGAAACACCTGGGAGATGCCCATGCCAAGTCCCTAGCAAGCTTGAGAGCCCTGGGAAGAGCCCCAGCTGCCGCATCTGCAGGAAGAGTTGTCCCCATCATTCTGCCCAGCATCCTAGCCCTGCTCGGGTCTGCCTGGTAGCCAGCAGATGCCCACTGCAGGGTCTGGCACTGCCCAGCAGGGCCTCCTCTCCAGCAGATGCAATGGGTGGCTTGTGGGGCTGCCTACCTTCTGCCCTGTGGAGTGGGCTCCATCGATCCCGGCCCAGGCCCACAGGCACTGCGATTGTTGGTTGAGACCACGGTTTGAAATTGTTCAGGAAGCTGCTTATCAAAGCTGCTGCAGCCTCTGCTGCTTCCTCTCCCTCCTTCTCCCCCACCCTGCCTGCTGCCCACACACATACCGGCCACATCGCAGCAGCTCAGCTCCACTGGGCCACCTGCATCCCCAGCCCTGCTCCCCGGTGATGAAGTCCCATCTCATGCTTGTGGACACAGCTGTGTCTCCCCCAGAATCCTGGGGTGCCTCCATGGGCATCTCCGGCAGGGCCGGTGGGGTGTGTTAAGTGCCCTCTGCAACCAGCCACAGCCAGTGCCTGTGCCAGCTCATGGGGCATAGAGGAACAGGCAAGATCTGGCCATGGGATTGGGACCACTGGCAGGAGGGTTGAGGTGGGATATTCTCACGGTGTAGTGGTGCTGCTCTGGGAACATCAGACTCCAGCTGACCTACAGGGAGCCAGGATGAGTCCTTCTGTCCATGCCACCCTGGCTGCATCCCCTTGCTCAGGCTGTGCACCAGCCATTGTCTGTTCTGCTGCAGGGTCAGACAGGGTTGGGCGCCTCCCACACTCAATACCCAACCATGTGCAGTATGGTTCTTGTGCCACCCCACCATCCTCCGGTTGTTACCAACTGCCACTCCTTTGCACTCAGGATCAGACCTGGGCATCTTCACAGAATCACAGAACCACAGAATGTTAGGGAAGGGACCTCTGGAGATTATCAGTCCAACCCCCCCGCCAGAGCAGGATAACCTAGAGCAGGTTGCACAGGATGGTATCCAGTTGGGTTTGGAATATCTCCAGAGATGGAGACTCCATCACCTCCCTGGGCAGCTTGTTCCAGTACTCCACCACCCTCAAAGAAAATCCCTCCTCATGTTAAGATGTAACTTCCTGTGTGCTAGTTTTTCCCCATTGCCTCTAGTTCACAGAATCACGGAATCGTTAAGGTTGGAAGAGACCTTTAAGATCATCAAGTCCAATCATACCTATCACCCCCATACCACTAAACCCTAAGTAGAGCATTTATATCTTTCTTAAACCCCTCCAGGGATGGTAACTCCACCACCTCCCTGTCCCTCCCCAGCAGGACAGGAACGGGGAGTATTTGGGAAGGAAGACCCTTTCAGGGCCTGGCTCAGGTAGGACAGGTCTGCCCTTGGGACACTGACATCCTTCCTGCCAATGCCCACTGCTGCCTGTCTTAGCCCTGCTGCTCTTCCTGTTTGTTATTGCCCTTGTCTATGCAGACACTGCAGGCTTCCTTCCTCTTCTACCCTCACCCATCTGTGCTGCAGAAGTTCCCACTGCATCCCCACCAGCAGCCATGGACCCCACATCCTAAATGTCTTCTCTTCCCAGACGCTCCACTGGTTCCTCTTCACTGCTCTGGGGAGTCCTCTGCCCTGGGCCACCTCCAGCCCGGCTCATTGCAGTGACCAGGGCTGACACTGAGATGTGCAGTGTCAGCACTGACGGCCACCAAACTGGAGAGGTCTGTGTCTTTGCATGCCTGTGTGTTTGCAGGAATGTGTGTGCAAGGGAATGTAAGAATAACTTCTTCATTGGTGTCCTATGAGAGACCTTGTCAGTGCCGTCTTTTACTCAAGACCTGGGATATCAGAGGGCCCAAGCTCCAGAGCATAGTGCTGGGCAAAGCTTGAGACAAGCTCAGCATGGCTGTGTGTGGCCTGAGCAGGTTGTTGACCCACTCAGCCGAGTGGCACATCTCCAAGATGAAGTGATGGAGCTCAGAGGAGAGGTGAGCAGGTTGAGAAATATCAGGGAGAGTGAGAGGGAAATTATTTTCACAGATTGATCTCTACTAAAACAGCCTCCCAACCTTCTTGTAGCAACCCACAGGAGCAGGATTGATGGGAACACGTCTCTGCCCGATGAAACAAATGGAGTAAGCGTGTTCCCTTGAGAATCACACCGCCTACAGTGCCCTTGCAGAATAGGTATGGGGGTCTGCAGGAGGAAATGATTGTGAGCAAGGACGAAGGTTGTAAGGGTTCAGGAAGATGAGAAGTGCCATCAATACCAACTCACCTCAGGCCGGCCATCAAAACTGACCCTAAAAAGAAAACTCGACGGGTCATTGTTGTAGGGGACTCCCTGCTGAGGGGAGCAGAGGGCCCAATATGCCATCCTGACCTGCTTCACAGGGAGGTTTGCTGTCTCCCTGGGGCATGGGTTTGGGGATGTAATGGACAAACTTCCCACCCTAGTAAAGCCCTCTGATTATTACCCCTTGTTAGTTTTTCAGGTGGGTAGTGATGAGGTTACTAGAAGAAACCCTAAATCAATCAAAAGAGATTTTAGAGCCTTGAGGCAGCGGCTTAAGGAATTGGGAGCATAAGTTATTTTCTCCTCTATCCCTTCAGTGGAAGTCACTGATGAGGAGAAGAACAGGAAGAGCTATCAGGTGAACTCATGGCTCCAGGACTGGTGCTACAGGCAGGATTTTGGGTTTTTCAATCATAGGCTGATTTACAAGACGCCTGGCCTGTAGGTGGCAGGTGGGATGCATCAGAGGGGGAAAAGG
>VWZO01021967.1:208534-221019 GCA_013396975.1 Bucco capensis | reverse complement strand
TTTCGATGTTGACCACGAATTGAGGATTCTCTGGGTCAAAAGGCTGAATCAGCTTTGGCCAACTCTGTCGCTGTGATGTTGTGTGACCTTGATTGTAATGTGGGGTGACCAGAGAGATGGACTGGGAGTAATTGGTATACGGTGAGGGAGAGCACCCGTCCAGTTTGGGGAATCAGAACAGCAGCAGAGCTCAACTGAAATGCGTCACTTTGATATTTTAAAGTTTATTTATAATATATGTCTTCAGAGAAGTGATTGATGAGCCAGCCAAATGCTGTTCAAGAACAGAACAATTACAGTTTCTTTCTTGGAGAAAACACAGTGGAGAGTCCACATCTTTTACTCCCTGTTCTAAACTTAGTGACTCCTGAGAGATTAAGGAGATGTTTGTTTTAGCTTCTTGTCACTTGCTGTGAATGACAAGGAGAATTTGTGCTTCTTACAGATTAAAATGAACAGAAATACACCAAAAACAACCTCCTTTAAACCACTGCCTCCATCCAGCGTTACCATCCTGCTGTCCTGCGCGAGTATTCGGGTAGCTAAGCTTAAGTTAAAACTGTAACTGCATTTTTAAGGGATGCACAACTGTATAGAAAGAGATGCCTTCTGCAACCTCTCTCCTGTAATCAGCCAATCAAGCAGACCAAAAAAAAAAAAAAAACCCAAACAAAAAAAACTTGCATAAACATCTTTCTGGCAAACTGATGATCTAAGCTGATCTTTCAAAAATAATTATGTTTATAAGAATTGAAACAGGCTCTGAGAAATGCAGAAGCCAAAGGGCTCAGCCTTTCCTTGCAGTAATTTGGAAGTTTTGTTGTCCCATTCATCAACTGTGCTCGTGCTATGCTTGCTGTTCTGTAGAACAGCAGTAAATAAATCTGCTCATACTCAAGCTTTTTTCCAGCTCTCTCAAAATTAGGATGTTTCTAAGACTCCCATCAGCACGTGTGAAGCACTCACCAGCATGCTTGCATTTCTGTGGCCAAAACTGCCTCATCCTTGAATCCCTCCTGTGCCTCCCCTTCCCATGTTGAGTCATAATCCTTGCTCTTATCTTTAAAGTCTTACAAGCCATACCCTCCTCAACTAATTGTGATATTGCATCATGTCACTCCCCTGCCTAGTCTATAGCAGCCATCCTGTTTTCTCACATCATTTCTCCCAGTCCCTCTGTACCCATTCATCCCTGTGATGATTTATGTGTGGCATGGCCTTCCCTACCACATGTTTGCATTCCCTCCTCAGGCCCTGCCTTGAGGCGCATAAGAGAATCAGTAAGATACTAATCAAAGGAGAAGCATTTGTCTTATTAAAACCAAACCAAAACCAACAATCTTTTCTTATTAGCATCGTAGCCAGCACTGTGACAAGAAGGAAGAGGTGATTCTGTCTGAAGCTTTTGACATAATTAAAAAAAAGAGCAGTAAGTGTCATGATAAATAGCGGGGTCACGGTTTTTTCTGGTTTCATAAACATGGATCTGGATTAACTCTGATGTGAATTATGCAGAGCCATCCTGGGATTTATGCAGCAGAGTTGAGATCTCATCCCTGTAGACTGCTTCCAAGAGACAAAGCTCTTGCCACATCAGCAGGCTTTTAGAGGTCTCTGCCTTTTCAGTCAACTGCACTTTTTTTTTTTTTCCCCAAGCTTTCCTCCTTTTTACCTGATTCAAAAAGTCACAAGAGGGCCACACTTCAGGGACTATTAATTCTCTATTCCCATCCCACTCTGTAGAGCATGCTCATGGACTGCTGCAACCCCATGGGACTCTACTGAAATACTAAAGATCTCTGACCACATGCAGATTTATTCTTCCACACTATGCAAAGCAGAACTAGGGCCACTGTTTCTGAAGGAAATCTTGGAACAAAAACAGTTACATCACAGAGAGATTGCAAAAGGAAACTACCAGTTACCATTACCACTTCCTGTTTGCTTTTCTCTGGACATTTGTAGATCAGATCTTTATTTCCATGAATATTTAAAAGCATTTGTCCTTTTGCAAAGTAGGTTCATATCAACTGCACAAATCCATAAAGTCAACTCTATGTATTTTCAGAGCAGGATAAAAAATGCATCAGTTTGAAGTGCAGGAAACATACGTTCAAACTGGCCAACTGCTGAGTGTGTTAAGACAGCCTCATGCCAAACAAGTAACCAAGTTTTAGAGAGGCTGAGGAGACACATCTTCATGCCACCTCCATCACCTAGAGGAATGGCTGCAGGGTGCAAAAGTAGCAACTAGAGAGCAAGTCCTATGTGGTCCATCTCTGGAGATGACACCTTGCCAAGCAACCTCTGTGCAACGAACTGCCTGGCAGCCCAGTGGTGTCTGATTAGTCACTATCTGTGAAGTCCTTCCAGAGTCATTCTGGGGCCATGGTAGTGTTTGGCAGAACAAGAAAGCAGTAAAGTTTGAAGCTGGACTTGAATTAGCAGACCTGGCTGGAGAAAGATTAGGCTCTTTCAAAATGCTTTTTTTCTCCTGCCATCTCCTGTAAAGGCAGTTTACCTTGAACTGAAGACAGTAAGAAAGAAACACGGAATAATTTATTTCATCATCCTCTACCAGAGGAAGATTATTCCCTAAAGCACATTTTTTAGCTATTTGTTCAGCTTACCTTTAGAAGATAGAAATAATAGCCTTCATTCCTTTCATAAGAAGACTAATAGACATCAACAGTAGGATTTTTTTTTCTTGAAAAGGGGCCAAATGCCTTTTTTTTCCTTAATTTTATCTTGCTACTGTTAGTTTACCTTCTTGCAGCAGTAGTTGCCTATTTCTCTCCTCCTCAAGGCCCTCAACCTCAATTCAGGTCTTTCCTTTTCCTGACAGATTTAATCTTTGTTGTTTTAAACTAACCCTCTAAGATGAACCCCTGGCAAGGTAATATCTATGTTCCTGTAGGTATCTTCTAACAACCAGAGATTTTACTGAGTGACAAGAGAAGGGAAACAAACATGTGATAAAGCCCATGTTTTTAGATGTCACCTCTTTCCCAACCATTTACAATTGATCATGGGGAATTTTGATAAATGCTCAGACAAATGTGTTGAGAGACAAAGCAAGTGGGTTTGGTTTGGTTGTTTGGTTGGGGTTTGTTTTGGTTGGGTTTTTGTGTTGTTTGTTTTTTTTTACCCCAGAAATAGTATTTTTAAAATAAACAGAAGCAAGGAGTGGCTGGACTAGGTGGATAGGGTTAATCTTGTCTGCAGAGTAATTGAGAAAAATATCCACTGGTTCTGAGAACACTCTATTACCAGCCTAAGGTAGGAGAGCCTCCAGGGATTTAAAAACAGTCAATAGCTCTAAAATAAGACAGAGCAAGCCTTTGGTTGATATTAAATTAGAGCAATAAGCCAATGTAGCTTTTCCATACTAGCACGATCTTCAAACTTATATACACAAAGCTGTTTCTGGTCTGCAAATGAAGCTGGCTCCAAGTCTGCTCGATATTACTCTTCTCTGTCTCTATCTTCTCCCATTGCAGTGGCTTCAGTGAGACTGTAGCGAGCTGTAGGATTCAGCAACTGGGGAACTAGGTAGGGGACACTAATTGTGGCTAGGAGTTAATAGTTGCTTTCCAATCATCTGCCAGTGGAGACATTTTACGCTGCCTCCTCTGTCAGCACAGTAAATGCTGTCACCCTGGTACAGCTAGGAGGTACCCTAGGTGTGCCACTGCCATTGCGTGGAGTAGGAGCTCTTCCTACAGGGCTCTCTCAGGAGATTTCCTAACACCCAAACCCAGCATATGAACAGGTTGGAAGAGCTGAAGACTACAGAGGATATTCTGCTGCCTATGATCACTTACTTTAAAAATAACTAAGCCTGTTTAGCAGACAGATTTATTACTAGCTGTGAGGGATTATGAAGCCAAGTCACTTTGATTCATTAGAGCATTCAGAGAGTTTGTGTAAGTTCCTGGAAGCTGTCTAGGATAGTCTTTAACCATTCTCTTACTGTTACCTGATGGTGAAGGGGAAAGTTGGAAAGCACTTGTTCTGAATTTGTTTTTCCCTATGTTTGATGATAGATTTTGACGAGCTGTTTAAAGAACTGAGCCTTCTGACTTGTGCTGTGTCGAGCCGTCCTTCCAACTCAGCTATGCATAGCCTCATCTATTCTTTCCTTCCTCTATGATATTTAATCAACAAAGTCCTACCTCCGTTTCCCTGAGGCCAGAGTAATGCATCTTTCTGCATTTAGAAGCCTCCTATGCATGCAAACTTGTCCTTTGTGCAGTGATGTTGTTTTAATTACCCACATCTTTCTTTTTGGCCAGAAATACATGAAATGCCTGTGTATAGCTTTCCTGCAGTCAAGGACAGCTGTATTGAAGCACAGAATCCTTGATACCCAGCTCTGGGTGGTGGTAGAGGCTTGCTGACAATGCTGTGGGCTGAGGGTTAGGGTTGGAAGGAGAGAGGAGATAGACTGTGTACTCGGAACTGGCAGGGAAAGGGAAACAAAGCTTGGGCAGGAGAAGGCAACCCTGGGTGACCATGGCGATAGGCAGGGAGGCAGAAGAGGCCTGCCTAAAACAGGTCAGAAAGCATGGCATGAGACATCCTCTTTGTAATGACCAATATGTCATGGAACAAAGATGATATTAGGCCAAAACTTAATGGACAATAACCTGTCCAAGACCAAACTGTGCAAGGCAACAGTTGAATGCTAACACAACTATCCTTAGCTTCAGCAAGACACAAGTCTATCTCAGGTGGTCTTCTATTCGTACATTCAAAGTGGTTGTTACTTAGCATGGCTTTTTCCTCTTAAAATTATATTCATTTTTTTTCCATCTGAGTATCAGTTCATTCAGAAAGAGCTGCCTTAGTGATCTCTGAAATTAACACCTCTCAGAAGATCCTACAACTTTCAGCAAATTTAATTAAGGACTTATTCTTCATTTTGTAGCATTAGATTAGGAATTTTAGTGAATATTCCTTAAATCCCTAGTCATGTAAGTATTACTGTTGGTAAGTGTTGTGGTTTAGGCCTCCCCAGCTGGTCAAAACCACACAGCTGCTCACTCGTTTCTCCCCCTCACTGGTGGGATGGGAAGGAGAAAACGTAACGAGGGCTTGAGGGCCTAAGCTAAGTACTGGGAAGGCTCATTCACAATTTACAGTCACAGGCAAAAGACAGACCAGACATAGTGAAAAAAATCAAAATTTAATCTAAACAAAATCACAATTGAATCCAGGTGGGCTGAGAGCACATACATACTATACAAAACCCACACACAGCTCTTAGGTTTCGCCTCTCCCAAGCCCCGCTCCTGAGGTAGAACCCTGCTCATGTACTGCAGAGGGATGGGGAAATGGGTGAAATGGGACTCTAGTCCAATCCACAATGGTACCAGTCCATCCTCTTCATGGGAAAGTCCCCTGATTGTTCTTCCCTTCAGCAACGTGTCATTCTTCCCTCAGAGAACGATCCCCACAGGTCTTCCCTGGAGTTCCAGGGTCTCTTTGGGGAAACCCTTCATGCTCCAGCACAGGCTCCTCCTGCTCCATGGGCTGCATGGTGGGCTCCTTGCTGGTGACTCCTCTGGGGGACTCCAAAGACAACTGGCAACCTTGCCATGTGCCCATGGACTGTACGGTGGGCTCCCCACCAGAGACTTCCCTGCATGGCTCCAGAGGCAGCTGCTGACCTTGCCACTTGCTGAGGCAAATGATCACTGCAGGATCTTCCCTTGAACTTTTCTCTCTCTCTCTATTCTCTCTCTCCCTCTCTCCCCCACCCCTCCCCCTCACCCTGCCTGGCTTGGAGCATAAAAACAACTGGACCAAACCCCTCTCCCTTCAAGTTTTTTCCCCTCCTTAAGTATGCTATTTGCAGAAGTGCTGATTGGCTTGGCCCCGCCCATAGGCAGGACCAGTACTGGAGCTAAGGGAACCCTCCTGAACCTTCTCACCTGAGCATGCTCAGAACAAACCCACTCCATTCCACTCCAAGCTGGGGGTACTTTCCTGAACCTTCTGTACTGAACATGCCCAGTACAAACCTACCACAGTAAGAAAAATATATTGTTACTAAATGGTCCTTGTCATGTCTAGATCAAGCTATTGAGTATACTGTATACCAATACAGGCTAAATCATTGTCCTTGGCCAAGCAATGCCTACACTTGAGTTCTGCGATGCCTACACTTGGATTCTGCTATGCCTCATTTTCAGCTTTATTACTAGTCAACTTGTAACTCATGTTACAGAGGCTACAAGTCACAGTTTATGGCATTTCCATTTTGACCATGTCATTGCTGTGGTTCACAGATGAGTAAAATGTGGGCTTCCTCTTGGCGGGAAGCGAAACTCTCCATGAAGTGCTCTCTGAACATCGAAGTGAGGCTGGCAAAGCAGAGGAGATATCTCCTCTGGCTTTCAGTTCTGCCATAAGGAAAATGAACGTAATCATGACCCTAACTGTCTTGTAATTTTTATTAGCTTTCTGGCTTGCAGCAATGACCCTGTGAATAATGCATGCTGCTAGATGGCTTTTCTAAGGAAAGGCAGCTTACGTAATCATATTGTCTGCCTCTACCCGCCTTCTCCTTACCCTATAATAACTCAGAAACCAGCTGTCCAGTTTCAACCAAATTTGAAAGAGAGAAATAAGTCTTGAAGATATTGTGTTAAGTAAAAAAAAAAAAAAGGTAGGGACTGTATAGGGAAGAGACCTCCATGTAGTGGCCATAGTGAGGATGATGGACTCAGTTCTCAGTATAGATCTGAGGTGCCACTCAGGTACTCAAGTCCAAGAAACACATTAGTGGAAAATTAGTTTTCACTGTTCCTGCTGCTCATGCAATGACTTGTTTCTTCACAGATCACTCAGGGTGAGCCCCAGAAGTCATGCTCCAAACCTGTAACGGAGACAGTCACAGAGAGCTGCCAGCAGATTTGCCAGTGCAGACCACCTCCACCGTTACCACCGCCTCCTCCACCTCCACCACCCCCAAGGTTGCTAGTGGTGCCGAGTAAGTAGCTGCTGGTATGGTTGTGGTGCAGTGAGGGAGGGCAAAGCAATGGGGGTGCCTGGACAGATGGAAGGAGAAAGGATGTAGGAGAGGGCACAGCTAGCTCATTTGTCATTTTCCACTTAGCAAATGGAGGAAAAAGTGTGCTCAGTAGAGATGGAGATACGTTATCTGATCAATGAATAATTCTTGGCTTTTGGAGGAAAGCCAGAGAAATTCCCTCCTTTCATTGTATTATACGTGGTTCCCTAGTGCCCTTGCTCTGACAACTGGTTTCCTACAGAGACCTAGCGCTGTGCTTCCCCTTGAGTTATATGACCTCCTGTGTGAAGCTTGGAGGTCTGGGTCCTCCAAAGCAAACTAATTTCTAAGCAGGCAAAAATTGAAGCGCACTATCCTAGACAATCCTGCAAGTTTGGCTGTTTTCAAGACACTGAGCTCTACTAGTTTACCATAGCAGTGAATCAGGCTCACTGGTTTTATATTGCTTAGGACTGTAACAAAAGTTAGAGACACTTCAGGAGTCAATGGCAAGTGAGCAGTTTCCCTACAAAGGCTAGGACTCATCTACATCTCTTCATGCAAATCAGTGTTCCAAAGCCCTATCCATCCCATGTNATGCGATTGGCCTTCTGGGCTGCCAGTGTGCACTGTTTCCATCCATGCATTCCCAAGCCTGCCGTTCCTACTGGCTAGCTCAGCCAGCTTCCTTCCACATCAGTATTCCGGTGATCCCTGATACATGGATTCTTTCTGGAGAGCAATAGCTATGCCAGTGGTCCCCAGAGAGGCATTCCTTCCACAATGGGATGGAGCTCTCTAGTGCTCTCTGTTTTTGCTGGATCCAGGGACATAGGCTGGACCCAGCACGGACAATTTTGGGTCCCAGTTGTTTGGTATTCCAGCAAATCTTCTTAACGCTTCTATATTTTCTCAGATTTGTCTCTCTAAGAGGATGCCTATTAATTCTTTTCGCTGCTTAGATAAACTCCTCTGGGAACAGTATTGCAAAGTAATATCTAGTATCCTTCTCAGCACTTCCCCCAAGGGAAAAGAAATCATTAGGTAGCATCATCTGGCTCTTTGTCTTTATCAGTGTCATCCCCAGATGTGCACAAAACACGAAGAAGCCTTCTGCACAGCTCTTAGCCAGGCGGAGAATAGGCAGAATTTTGCAGTGTGATTTCTGTTGGGAGCATGCTTTGTGTTTGTACCACGCTGCAGAAATTTAAGGCAAAGGCAAGGAAAAAGCAACAGTGAAACACTTGGGAAAGGAAGTACAAAGACAGCTTGGAATCCTTGGAAGGATATCATAGCATGAAAAAAATCTTTCCATGTTCAGGAAAATGTCATGTACAGTAATATTGAAAATTCCCTTGATCTTTGTCTCACAGACAGAAAATAAAGTACTTTTCCACTCTGTTTTCTTGTACCTGGGGTACTGTGTTGCGCTGAGGGAGCTGCTTTTACCCATACGAGATGTGGCAGAGCAGTGGTCAGCTGCACTGGGAGGAGGGCACTACTGCCAGGCTGCTTCCCCTCACCAGGCTGTCATGAGGCAGCTTGTCCAACTGCAAGGGTTTGTCTCCTGTGAAGTGGGAAGGAAATTGTGCTAGAAGAAGCGAAGTCTGTCACACATTGCAAGAAGAGAAAAGAGAAGTCAAATGGGCCTGTCACTGGGATAGCCTGATGCTTACTGAGGCTGGATTGCCAGGTGATAACCCAGTTCTAGAAAAGCATTGTATGAATCCAGATGACTAATATTTAAACAAGTTACTTCATTTCAAATGCAATAAAAAAATAGATTACACATTCCTTTCACCAGTAAGCTTTAGAGTAGGAATCAAGTGTCTCATCTTGAAAAGATGCTTTCATTATTATCATCTGTCTAGGCACTGTGATTTGGCCCACATGTACAGCAATCCCCACCCTTGTAAGAATGAGCAAGCCTCATGGTTAAATATTGATGCTATAGACACCACTTTTAAACTGCTTTTGGAGGAGAGGGCAGTAAAGGGACAAGACAAGCTATTGTTAAGTGGTTAATGCTAGACTTGCACTTTGCACTTTTTAAAAGATTAAAGTTAAGAACTGGAAAGACCTCTGCAAAAAAAGCAGCAGCCCAGGAGCTGCAAGTTTTTACCTTAAAACCTCTATTTGTAATCAAACTGAACATTATTGGAAGTTTAGATCATCTCTACATCATTCTACAACAGCCACTGTGGTTTGGGCCTGATGATTAAAGACAACAGATATTCGTATCCATCTAGTTACTACAGATACTGACAGTTCAGTTATCTGCTAAATGAAACCATCTAGTGCTCTTTGACATGTGCTATCTCTTCTCCAGCTGCTGCTATGGAAATGCAGGAGACCCTCTTTGTGTCCTCTCTATCAGTCCCACCTGAGTATTTTGCAAACTCTATGTGGCTGTATGGGATGGCCCTGGGTAACTGTTCGTGAGCAGCTGAATCTCTCCCTGAAAGGTTTTTATTGTGCTTGAGGACAACGGAGGACTTCCAGGAAAAATTACAGTGCATTTAGTGTTTCTTTAGACATTTCAGTTTGACAGGTTGATCCAGCAACAAATCTTTAGCTCTGTTTCCTGCAGGTGGATTTATACAAAATCTGTTAAATGCAGTGAATTCCTGAACTGTTGTATAATTATTGGTAAGTGTTGTGTTTACTTTGAGGGACAGTAAGCTAATTCCCTCCACAGAGTATTAGTAGAATCACACACAGTTTAGCAGTCGGTCTAAATACATGAGTGGTGGTAGAAACACCAACTTTCCAGTCCTTAGGAGACACCTCACTATTGTAGGCATGTATTTACAACAAGAATGCGTGTAGTGTGTTTCAGTGAAGCCTGAAGAGACATATCACTCATTCAACAATATGAATATGGGAAATTATGGACTGGTGAATTTAAAGAATGCCTCTGCCACCAGAACTCCAGGCCCCAGGGAAGAAAACACAGACTGCTTTTGTCCTTCTTCAGCCATGACCCCAGGACTCCCTTTCCCACATTTCTAACTCCTTCACGTAGAGCACTGGCATTTCCGATAACCCTTCCAACCCCTCTTCTTGCCTTCATGATATCTGCTCTGCAGCTGTCACAGTGCATTCCCTCATGGCATCATATCCATGTTACCTACCCCTTGCTAAGCAAGGACTCCTTGTTTGCCTCCGTGAATCTGTCTGCTTTATGGTATCTTGTGAAGCTTGGATCAGCCACGCTGCTCCCTGTTGATGCTGGTTCTCTCCATATTGTTAGTTCAGCCTTCTCTTTTTCTGTAAAGTGGGATACATGAAGCATTCCAGTTTTGAGGTTCCTGAGCTTCATTCCAAATGGAGTTTGTTGGTGTCCCACTGGGTTAGTGCTGTCTTGTTTGGTATAGATGTGTACGTTACTCAGGGTCTTTAAGGAGAGGGGCTCCCGCCCATGTTAGAAGTAACTAGGATGGTGGAGAATGTATGGCAAAGTGGTAGGAATTGTCAGGAGTCATGATCACTGAGCCAACTGCATTCCTCCAGACAGTCTGGGATATTGATGTTTCTACAGTAACTCTCCTTATGCAAGCAGTTCCCTGCTCTTTAACCTGTGCCTAGGAAACTGCTCGTTGATGAAGTGAAGGGAAAGCTCCTGAGGCTCTGAGGGGCCTAAGGCCAACTAAGCTTAGATGCTGACAGCAAAGAAAGGAGGAACTTCCACTGAAATTGTGTTCCCTAGATGTGGCTGTAAGGATTTGAAGGAGATAAGAGATGTTCAAAACCTGACTTTTAACTGTTTCTTTTGTCCCTCTGCCTCCCCATCTGCTTTCCTCCTTGTCTCCGGATTTCAGCCAAGACTAAGGCAAGGTGGATGAAGTACTTGTTTAGGCAGTATTTCTAACCCAGCTTCACAGACCCATGGGATTAATCTAGTTCAAATGATGCCGACCCTTCAAAATCTAAAGTAGTACTGTTGTCAACCCTTAAATACTTGATGAGCACACAGATTTCTCCAGGGGCTTTGCAAAGAAGAATGAACTTTGGAAGTAGATGCTAGGCTTTCAAAACAGGAAAGGGTTAAAGCTAGACAAGCACTGCAGTTAGTATCAGTTTTAACCTGTGTAAGGTTTGAGAAAAAATCATTTCAGAAGTTACTTCTTCAAAATGATACAAGGAAGAGAAAGGATGTTTAGCATGAACTCCTCACTTGCTGTTTAGCAACATTTGCTGTCTCTGCTCTACCCATCTGCCACATTGGGTGAGGAGTCCATGGTAGTGCCATCCCCTCTCTGGATGATGGAAATATACACTCAAAACATTGCTTCAATCAAAATTTAGAGGAGGAAATTAAAGAAAATTTTTTATCTCAGATTATCACAAGCTATACTGGTACAGCTGAGTCTGGTGGATACATGAGCCAACCTCTAACTCATTGAATGCTTGCGTATAGGTACATAGTGAGGTCTTCACAGCTCCTGACTTCAGTGGAAGTTTGCACTGAGCTATCATTTGAGATAATGTACAACACAATCAGTGCAAAGCCAAAGTGAATGACATCATTGTAGAGGATTTTAATCACCAGGCTCTCATACAAAATTGTATGATTTTGTTTCTCAAAGTGAAATATTTTCCTTTATCTTTTGAGATAGCACAGCTAATAAACTAGTTATTTGGTCTGGTGAAAATGTCAAATAAAAATTACCAACTTCAGGAAGGGTGCAACTTTTTGGCACCTATATGAGCACAGATGTATAGCTTAATTTCAGAAAGTGTGCAAGTAGGAAAGCTAAGGAGATTCAGATCTTTTAGGACAGATGGTCACAGTGTGTGTATATAGACAGGAACCTGAAGTACAGGAACAGTATGGAGCTTCTTAAACTTTTGAATAGTTTTAAAGCAACATGTTCAGCTTGCTGACTGTTAACAACATAGCATTTCACAGCAAGACATTGTTGTAGAGATAAAAATCATATAGCTCTGAGACATAAAGAAATAAGAAAACTTTTTTCCTTAGGCTTTTCTACGACCTAAATCCTGGTGATAGAATGGACAGATTGACCCAGTGTAGATCCAGAGAATGAGATTGAGCCTCCTGCTCAGCACTGTCTCCATAGGGGCTTTCAAGCAGGAGAGCTGAGCGTGGTGCTGATGCTCACCACATCACTTCATGTACTACATGGGTACAGATGTTGATGTGCTTTCCAACACAATGTCAAAAGGCCTTTGTGATCCTTGATTGTACCCCAGGAGTTGAGGGGAAGTTGTGATTGTAAACTGAACTGAAATCCTCATGGAGGCCAACACGTTTTAAAACATGAGGTGCTAAAGAATTTGCTGCAGGTAGTCTGGTGTAGCTGCTGCAGTGTGGTTAGAGCATCTCAGAGAGGTCTGACTTCACGTTTCCCTTTGAGTAGGTCTTTTGTCTTGTGAGTACTCTGCACCTTTACAAACCACTACTGCAAATGGAGTTCTGACCCTAGGGGCTCAGCTGGCAGGA
>VWZO01021967.1:180761-201434 GCA_013396975.1 Bucco capensis | reverse complement strand
CTTGCTGGGTAGTGTCTGCCTCCTATGCTTGCTCTCTGTGTCAGGATCTCAGGGAACAGTCCATCAGAGCAGCTTTCTGGGTCACTGCTCTTTGGGGACTGTGATAATCCAAATCCTTTTCATCATGTTTGAATTTACTGGAGATGAAATTGCCCCAAGTGGACGTTGTCTGTTATTGAAGCTGTCACCCATTTCTGCTTTACATTCCTGCTGCATTGGCCCAGTCCCTGAAGTTAACGATGGCTGTTAATAGATTTGACTTTATGTCCTGCCCATCTTGTGCCCTTCTTCCTCCAACTTTCTGAATGGGTAACAGCATGTCCATCGCTTTGAGCGAAGCAGCCCTGGGTGCTGTGGGAATCTTGTACTTTATTGGTTATGCTAGATTTGATCCACTCGATGCTGCTTTAATGTTTGGAGCTCTCTGTTAGAGCTCGCTTTGTTTCTGCTCTTCAGGGGAAAGCAAGGGCAAAGTGGCAGCAGGGCTGGGGCCACATCCCAACTGTTGTGCCCAGAAGCTTCAATGCCATTATCTAGTCCAACTCCTCTGCCATGGGCAGGGATGTCTTTCACTAGATCAGGTTGCTCAAAGTCCCATCCAGCCTAGCCCTGAACACTTCCAAGGATGAGGCATCCACAGCTTCTCTGGGCAAATAGTGCATGTGGCACTGTCTTACTCCTCTAAGGTGATCTGCTCCCAGTATCTCCTCTACATGACTTCGTATATTCCAGGGGGTTGGGACTGTAGCTGCCATTGGGATGCCAGGAGTTGGGCAGTCTGTGCTGAAAGCCCTCCAGCCAGAAGCTAGATGAGTCTGGTTATGACCATGGCTTACCATAGGGAAAAGAAGTAGCTGCGTTGCAGTTGTGGCCATATCCAATTTATCTTTCTTCAAGGTTTAATTGTGTGTACACACCACTGGCAAAGGCAACCAGCTCATGTGGTAGAGGCTGGACCTCCTTGGACTCTTCCTGTCTTGGATCCACTGCAGCTGAAATATGGGCATGGCTCTATCTTCCCTTCCCTGAGTCTGCTCACAATCCTTGCTCTGTGTTTGCTGTGCAGTCTGGAGACAGTGCAAAGGGGGATTATGGCTTCTTGCAGGCTGTTTCTGAGGCTGTGGCTGGCCAGTTGGGAAGGGGGGCTGACCTAGCCTTGGGAGCTCCTGTTGATAACCAGCATTGTCATTGGCTTTTGATTTGATGTGCTCTTGCATCTCCACTTCAGCAGTTCAAGCATAGCTGAGTGTGTTGTCTACAGGCAACAACTGTGAAGGGAGGTTGATGAGGTAAATTTTGGACCTGCCAGAGAGACAGTGAAGTGCATCCATTCGTATCGTATAGCTCCTATATCTTCAAAATCAGACACATACAGAGGTTCCTCAAATGTGAATGTTCACCTTCGTCTATTCAGCTGATGTAAGGAATCTCAAATGCAGGGAAGAGGGAAAAGGAAAAAACAGGGTTATCATAGAATGGTTTGAGTTGGAAGACACTTAAAGATCGTAGAATCATAGAATGGTTAGGGTTGGAAGGGACCTCTGGAGGTCATCTAGTCCAACCCCCCTGCAGTGGGCAGGGACATCCCCAACTAGATCAGGTTGCCCAGAGCCCTGGCAAGCCTTGCCTTGGATGCCTCCAGGGATGGGACCTCAACCACCTCCCTGGGCAACCTGTTCCAGTGTTCCACCACCCTCCTGGTGAGGAACTCTTTCCTAATATCAAGTCTATATCTACTCTTCTCCAACTTAAAACCATTCCCCCTTGTCCTTTCATTCCAGGCCTTTGTAAACAGGCCCTCTCCAGCCTTCTTGTAAGTTCCCTTTAGATACTGGAAAGTCACTAGTAGGTCCCCCCAAAGCCTTCTCTTCTCCAGGCTGAACAATCCCAGTTCCCTCAGCCTGTCTTCATAGGAGAAGTGTTCCAGNGAACAGTCCACCCATCAAATCCATAGCTCTCTAATTTGGCCAGTAGAATGTTGTGGGGGACCATGTCAAAGGCCCTGCAGAAGTCCAGGTAGATCACATCCACAGGTCCACTTAAGTAGTCACAGTGTCATAGAAAGCCACCAGGTTCGTCAGACAGGATCTACCCTTAGTGAAGCCATGCTGGCTGTCTCTGATCACCTCCCTATCCTCCATGTGCCTTATCAGACCTTCTAGGAGAATCTGCTCCATGATTTTCCCAGGCACAGAGGTGAGGCTAACAGGTCGATTGTTACCGGGGTCCTCCTTTACACCCTCTTTGAAAATGGGTGTAACATGCCCCTTCTTCCAGTCTCTAGGGACTTCACCTGACTGCCAGGACTTCTCAAATATTACTGAGAGTGGCTTGGCAACTACATCAGCCAATTCTTTTAGGACTCTGGGGTGCATCTCATCAGGTCCCATAGACTTATGTATGTTTAGGTTCCTCAGGAGGTCACGAACCTGATTTTCACATACAGTGGGAGGGACTTCACTACCCTGGTCCCCACCTTGTGGTTTTTTAACTTGGGAGGTGTTGGGAGAGATCATCTAGTTCCAACTTCCCTGCCATAGGCAGGGACCATTCCACTAGATCAAGTTGCTCAAAGTCCCATCTAACCTGCCTTTGGACACTTCCAGGGGTGGGACTCCCACAACTGCTCTGGGAAACCTGTTCCAATGCCTTATCACCCTCACAGTGAACAATTTATTCTTACTATCTAATCTAAATCTACCCTCTTTCAGTTTGAAACCATTGCCCCTCATCCTATTACTACATTCCTTCATAAATGGTCCCTTCCCATCTTTCCTGTAGGCCCCTGTAAGTACTGGAAGGCTGCTCCCTGTAGCCATGTCTTCTCCAGGATGAACAATTTCAACTCAGTCAGCCTGTCCTCGTAGGGTTGGTAGAGTTTCTCACATATTCTGTCACGAACACTTAAAATTAATCCTGAGGAGCCACTCAGAATGCAAACACATTTAACAAAACTGTTGGCAGCAATTTCATTTATGTGGATACATTTGAGGGACATTGAGGTGCTGGAGAGGGTACAGAGGAGGGCTACCAAGCTGGTAAAGGGCTTAGAACATAAGCCTGATGAGGAAAGACTGAGGGATCTAGGCCTGTTTAGCCTGGAAAAGAGGAGATTGAGGGGAGACCTCATCTCTCTATATAACTACCTGAAGGGAGGTTGTAGAGAGACAGGTATTGGTCTTATCCCTAGTGGAGGGTGATAGGATGAGGGGAAATGGATATAAATTGCACCAGGGGAGGTTCAGATTAGATATTAGGAGGAATTTCTTTCCTGAAAGGGTTGTCAGCCATTGGAACAGGCTGCCCAGGGAGGTGGTTGAGTCAGCATCCCTGGAGGTGTTTAAGAGATGGGTGGATGTTGCATTGGGGGGCATCATTTGGTAAGTTGATAGGGCTAGGACAAAGGCTGGACTCAATGATCTTCAAGGTCTGTTCCAGCTGTAACTGTTCTATGATTCTATATTACATAGATACCTATCATATATATCCTTTCTACATATGTGTGTTCATACTCATACATATACATGTATGCATGTATTTGTATATGTGTGTATATATATATAGTGTATATGTGTATATATATATATACAGACACCAAGGAGTTCCTCCCACAGCGTGCAGAAACCTGACAATTAGACAATCTCTTCTTCATGTCAGTGGAAAATGGCAGTCCTTCCTTCTGTGAGCCCATCTTTGTACCTGATTACCAGTTCACAAGGTGAACATCAGCTCAGGTTTCTCTGTGGCCATGCACAAGCCCCGGAGCCTCTGCATGGTGCAAGCGTGAGGCTGAGGGGAGTGCAGATGCTGCTGCATGGCCACACATGTGCATGGTTTTCTGCCCCAGAGGAGGCACCAAGGCCCCCTACCCCTAGTCAGCCTCCTCTTCCCCATCCTCCCAGAAAATTTTCCCCTCAAATCCAAAAGTGTTGATGGATGTTGTTCAAAGGGAACACATACTTTGCCTATTCCTGGAGTGCCTTTTAGAATAACAGATGAATATCTGTATTTGTATCAAGGTCTAGCAGTACCACAAACTTCATTAGAAGACTTTGTTGAAGGATTTCTTTTCCCCTGATGGCTGCATCTTGCTGTTAGCAGCCCAGGGTACATACAGCTTGTTCCTACCATGTGGATTATCCAAACACATCTGTAGCAGTTTCTGCATGACAAAATACAGCAAAGACAGGACACTTGAACTGACAATTACTCAAAGATCTTTCTACATCACCAAAGAGCCCACAGCCTCCAGGGCTCTGGGGACTGAGCTCCTGACCTTTGGCAAAATTTGAAGCAGCACTTATGAGTATCATCATGCAGATGCTGGTTCAAGGTCCTCAGCTGGCACCAGTCTCCCAGCTATGTGGACTTCTACTAGTTTGCATCACTTGAGCTCCTGACTCTTTTTTGTTAGCTGCCTAAGATTTCATTCTGATGTACAATTAAATTAATCAGCATTCACTTTGGGGTGAATTTACACTGCTAAGGGGAGTAAAGGGTCTTATGTGAAAGCAGACAAGAGACCTCAGACTCAGCACTGAAATCAGCTTTCTCAGAAAAGATGTGGGTATGTGATGGAGGCTCTCCTTGTTTCTCATCTTTTACACAAAAAAATGCTTATAGATTGCCTGAGCCTGGTGTCTGTGTGTGTATACTGTTCCTCTGTAGGTTTTTTCCTCCCAGAACTCAAGTTATTTCACATTAATTGGGGTTCACTGAAGTTCTTTATTTCACAGGGGGTTGGATTAGACACCTCAATGTGAAGACTCAAACTGCAACAGATTCAAAATCCCACTCAGTATTTAACTGAGCATGGAGTGTCCTGGGAGTCTTTTCATATACCTTGACATCTGAAATCACATCTAAACCTCTCCATGTTTTCTAGGCTTGTTCCTGCATCCCAGTGTGATATTGGCTGTAGGAACTAGTTGCTTCTCTCTGTCTTGAAAATGGAGATGTCAATGTGCAAAATATAACAAGATAATAAGGCAAGTAAGAGCGAAGTTGAGACTAGAACCCCAAATCCTGCATTAGCCAGCAGATCAACAGGTCTCTAAAATAAGTGACATACATAGAGGTTGCTAGAAACACATTGCCTGCATATCCAATTCCTTTTAAGTTCCAACCAAGACTGACAAAATACTTGAGGCCCTTGGAATATGAGCTTGTCTTCAAAATAAAATCCTATGTCGCTTCCTAGCATGCTAATTAAAAGTGCATGGCTGATTCAGGCAGCCCTACAATAAATAGCAAGAGGAGTGCTGCAGGCACTGAGATGGCAGGGTTTAGCCTGCTGCTGTTTGTATACAATATTAAAATGGGCAGATGTCTCATAAAGATGATTGCGCCAGCACTCTTGACCTTTCTGCAAGAACAGGAATAAAAGCAGGAGGAAAAACAATAATCAGTTATGATTTATCTTGAAAATGCTCTTCCTTTTTAGGCATGGAGTTACTGTTGTTGTAGAGAGGTGAGGGGGGTCACTGTCACCCTTCCACGTCACATCAATACACACTCATCAGCTGCTTGGGACCCAGCCTGTAAGCAGATTGACACACTCAGACCTCAGCCAGAGACACCTCCTCTGGGATTGCACATGGGACCATGGGTCACTGCCTCCCTTAGCTATTTTCCATCTCAGCCCTGTGTTTGGTTTGGGTTTATTTTGTTCTGTTTTGTGTTGTTTTGCTTTGCTTTTCTTTCTTTTGTTTTGCTGGGCTGTCTGATGGGTGAGAGTTGGTGGAAAGAGATGCTCTGACACAGGCTTTCTGCCTCAGCATCACTGCCAAGAGTGGCACAGAGGCACCAGCTCATGCCAGTGTAGCCCCCGTGGTGGAGCACTTACCCTGTCCTGACAGACTTGATGTTACTTTCTAATGTCTTAGCATTCCCATGTGAAGAACAATTAGCCTACAACCAATATTGCAATGGAAAGTAATAACCCTATTCAAAATAAATGATGAGAGTACTAGATTTCCAAAATCTAAGCTGTATGAAGTACAGCTGTGCCCACTAAAGATAACCTGAGGGTGTATCCAAGGATTCCAAGTCCTGTTTCTATGTTCTGTCACAGGCAGTACAAGTATATGTTGCTTTTATAACATACACAAAATGATCTATTGCTTAGCTAAGAAGATTAAAACATCGTCATCACTGTTTTTCAATTTTGGTAGCTCAGGGCATGTTTGAGAGCCACCCACTGTAGATCTGAAATGGGTCTGTTTATTCATTGAATTTATTTAGTCCTGATGCTGTTGGTAATAGAGGAAGATGTTGGCCCTCTAAGAGTAAACCTAACCAACTTTTGTACTTCATCAATTTTAAGGCCAAGAGGAAAAAGGCATTGTGCTCATGTGGACTTCCCAGAGACAGAGCATTTCCTTAATTGTTGTTCTGAGTCCAGTCTCTAGCTGAATTGGGACTTCTTCTGGGAAAAGTTAAAAAGTCTATCTTAAACTAAATTTTTCAGAGACATACTCCACCAGAGCTAATAGGTTACTGTTATGGATAATTATCCTTAATGATAATAATTACTCTATTTCTAATTAAATATATGGAGTCTCCACTTGTAATGAAGTGCATTCCTGAGTCATTTACAAGCTCTACCAGTATCTGTCACCCTATCTGCGTGGCAAGGGGGAATTCACTGTTAAAATATATATCCTCTCAGCAGTGACTTTCTGTTTATAGTTAAATTTTGAGACATCAGTTCTCTGGCTTTTAACTCAATTCATGTGTGTCACACTTACCCTGTAGCTTTTATAGTTTTGTAACTACAGCACCATATAGAATTAAGTCAAATGTCATACCAACATCTAAAGGTATCATACCAGTACTAATACATCTGTTTACCAAACCAGTAACTTCAGAAACTACCCAGTTAGTTTTACAAGGTGTTTTCCTAAACCAAAGCTGTTTAGCATCAATTGTTTATATGAATATTTTATTAATTGAATGAGGTCTTCATGGTTTTGGCAGGATTTCTGTGAGGATGACAGGCTGTGAATGCTTAGCTCACCCTGCTTGTCTTCTTTAAAATGTCATCACTTTCCTACCACTTTTCTACCCAGCTGTGTGTTCAATGTGGAGAAAGACACTTCAGGGCTTAGGAGAAAAAACACATTTTCCTTGAGTTGTTTGGCACTGTGAAAATCACTTTCTCTATTCAGCTGGTTTTGAGACCAGTGAAGAGCAGTCAGGTATGAGTCAAACCAGGAGGCAATCAAGCTCTGAGCAGCTGAAGCTGCTCGCATGAAACCAGTGATGGGTGCCAAGAGAGCAACACCATGGCCAGGCTGGCCAACCTTCAACTCTCAGTAGCCCTGTGATGATGATGAAAGGACTCCCTGCACACAGGAATGTCCTCTGCTTCCCACTGTGAATGGCAGCAGTATGTGCCTTGTTTCTTTATACAAGGGAAGGGGCACAATTTGGTTCTGAACACATACACCTGTTGGGGGGTTATAATGGATTTGAAAGAGGTGGTACAAAGAAGGAGGCAACCATGAGAATTGTCTTCCTGTATTTTGTCAAAAGTTTTGTAAGATGATGAAACAACTGGACATTGTCATTGTGGTAGTTAGTGTGAGACATCTTCTGCTCAGTGTTTTTTACAATAATTTTGTTACCTCCTTAGAGGAGGGTTTGGGACTCATGGCTTCACTTCTCCAGAGTGCCTGAGAAATGCATTGCTATTCCATGCAAAGTGACACAGTTGCAAGAGGGTGCTGTAGGTGAACTCACTCTAGGATAATTTCTCAACTTTGAGGACGTGACACAAGCTGGCTCAGCCCCTCCCAGGTGCAACTTGTTTTTTCTACACTGTGACCTAGGCATGGAATGGAGAGCTTCTCCAGTCCTAGGTTGCCACAGGGAGCAGAGCTGTGAGCCCCAGCCCAGAGGGTTGGAGACATCAATGCCTCCCTAACATCAGGAGCTCAGTATGGAACCCACCAAGAGGCACCTCTCTGAGGACGTGGCATTTCCTAGGCACTTTATTGGCTCTTTGGGAAGTTCCCACCTCAGCTGACTTTCCCAGCTGCACACAGAGGCATCCATACAGACCAGGCTTGTGTTTCCCATCATCACAAGGGATACAGGCTGGGAGATGAAGGGATTGAAAGCAGTCTTGTGGAGAAGGAGCTGGGGGTGCTGATGGATGAGAAGATGGACATGAGCCAATGATGTGCACTTGCAGGTCAGAAGGCAAAGTGCATCCTGGGCTGCATCAAGAGAACTGTGGCCAGCAGGTCGAGGGAGGCAATTTTCCCCCTTCACTCTGCTGTGATGAGACCTCACCAGGAGTACTGCATCCACCTCTGGAGTCCTCAGTGCAAGAAAGACATTCATGTGTTGAAGTGCATCCAGAGGATGGCCACAGAAATGACCAGAGGACGTGAACACTTTGCCTGTGAAGAAAGGCTGAGAGAGTTGGAGTTGTTCAGTCTGGAGAAGAGAAAGCTCTGGGGAGACGTTACTGCAGCCTTTCAGTGGGGCCTACAGGAAAGACAGGAATAGTCTTTTTAGTAGGGCCTGTTGCAGTAAGACAAGGGTGAATAGATTTAAAATAAAAGAGGGTAGGGGTAGATTTAGGCTAGGTATAAGGAAGACATTTTTTACAATGAGGGTGGTGAAACACTGTAACAGGTTGCCCAGAGAGATGGTAGAAGCCCATTCAAGGTCAGGTCAGACAGGGCTCTGAGCAACCTGATGTAGTTAAAGATGTCCCTGCTCATTGTAGGGGAGTTTGACTAGATGACCTTTAAAGTTCCCTTCCAACCCAAACCAGTCTGTGATTCTATGACTGAAAGCAGTTCTACTTTTCCTCAGAGGTTAATTGTGAGGGAAAAAAACTGCACTAAGGATGTAGAAATGCCACGGTAATGAGGGCTGTGTGAATGCATACTGAGAAGGGCAGAAAAATGCACGCAACTAGGAGCTTATTGGAAAAAGAGTAGACATTTGTAAGGAAAATAAGATTAAGTAGCTCTACAGTAATAAGGGGTAGAATGAGAAAAGAATATTTAAAGCTGTATAAACCCACCAGTCACTACGAAGTGAGCTTTGATAGCTTCCAGTTTCATTTCTTGTGCTTCTTTCTGAGTGCCTGGTCTGGACCAGTGGGGAAGGATACTGAGCCGGGTGGATTAGGGGTTGCCTCCACATAAGCAATTCTTATTTCCCTGTCAAAAACTACACCTAGGATGTCAGGAGTAGTATTTACTATTCAGTCCCACATATATCTATTTATTCTCCATGTACAAATACTATAACAAACCATCAAGCGGCACATAGTGCATAGGTATGTGACAAGCATTGCTTTATACCCTGTCTCTGCCATTTGTCCAGTCTCATTTGTTGTGCCAAGGAGCAGCCTAGTCTCGCCATCTCATTTTGTTTCATGCCTAGTTTTCTTGATCCTGCCTTTGAGGAAGAACAAGGACTAGGTAAGAATATCTGGACTTGCCCCATTTTTTATGATCTCATCTAATTTTATATGGTATCTACTGGTGAATGTGTTTCCTTTGATTTCAGTGCAACCTTTTGTGTTTGTCTGGACAACACCAGGAGGGTAGAGTTGACCCTGAGACTGCCTACTCCTTCATGCAAACATTTTGTCATCTTTGAAATGCCTTCTGTTCTGGAATCTTTGAAAATAACAATATTGAAAATGTTCAGAGAACATTAAAAACATTAGCTTTATTACAACACAGTAAATAGTTTCATCATCCACTGAAACTGACTTCTGCAGCTGACATAGTAATAAAGTGGGAATTCAGTTGCTGAGATAGTCTAGGAGTGGGCACATTGTCAACAGAGGAGAAAGGAGCTTTAGCCAGTTCTTCAAAACAATTTTTCAGCTTTATTTTTCTCTCTTATAGGAAAGAAACAATCAACCAAACACAAAAAAACTACTCTCACAGTGAATATACATACAATAAATTCAAGGCAGTATTTGCTAGACAAGTATCATCATACTGTCTTGAAGGCTGATGCATGTGAGAAAAACAGGACCTGTTATATGCCACCAAATGCTGAACTGCCTATAAATTATCAAGCTGTTGACTTTATTATTTTGATTGCTTCTTACAGTTCTTTACTTCACCTTTTTCTAAGCTGCTCCTGCAGATTTCTCAGTGAATGTTGCCAATTCTTCTGTAGCTCGTGCATCTAGAAAAAAAGTATTTTCTTAGTAATTTTGTACATCAGGATTTCACCTGATGAGTGTTAACTTAAAAATATATGTATATCTTTTCCTAAGTGACTATTGAAGGCACAGGAGATGTTGTAGTGCAGCTATTTGTGATTTATATAATAGGCATTTCAGAATATAGGATGTATCAGATCAAATAATTAGACTAAAAAAAAAGCCTTTTGCTATATTTAATTCTCTCCTCTGCTTAACATGTAGATTTAGACAGTCACATTGACTGATTAAACTTAATTTAAGATGACCCATGTTCTCATGGAGTTTCTGTGGTTGCACACACTGTATTAAGGGTTTCCTCCCCCTCTGCAATACACTGTTACTGCTCATGGCATTGTGTGTTACTCACCATCCTTCAGGAAATAAGTGTCCCCTCAAAGTATGGGAAAGGGAATATGACCCTGAAGGAAGATACTTTAACTAAATGCCACTAGTATTCCTTCTGATGCAAAATATTGCTTGTTTTGAGTGGTAGTGACATAGACAATTTTAGCCCTAGATCAGAAAAGAAAAATATAACAATAATTGCTTATATTTTCACAAGATAGGATTTCTTAACTGCAGTACTTTGAATTCAAAGACAATGAAGCAAGAAAGAATCTTGTCAGAGATAGTCCTCTAAAAGCAATTAATAAATGTAATAAAATTCCTGTTCTTTTAAAATAAATCCCCCTTCCTCACTCCAGTGTTACAGTGATAGCAGCTGCAATACTGATTGGTAGGCACTGCTGCAGCTCCCTGATAAACCTCCCCTAATGGGGTTTGAAAGCCTGCCTTTATCAGCATAACATCTCTCTCTAAAACTAACCCCATGTCCTAGTTTGAGTCAAAACAACGTATTCCATGCCATATACGTCATATTAAGTCCCTGAAACTTTGACACCAAGCTTGGGCCTTAGGGTCTCTTACATAAGGCCTAAGACCCAAGCAAAACAGGTGCATGATTAAGCTATTTAGTACCTAGTTAACAGTCAGTACAAAAAAAGAACAGGTTTGAGTCTCCAGCCTCCCTGAAGGTTGAGTACCTGAGCCTTGTGAGGATTAGAAGCCCAGCTCTGTTGCTACAGGATTCTGTCTGTTCTGCCTTCAATCCCAATGCAGTAGGAGATAGCAAATGCAGAAGTTTCCCCCAAGTAGCAGAGCTGAGTCTTTCTCCTTTGCACTGAGTGCCAGGTTGTGAACAACTCAACACAGAGAACTTGGTCATCTAGGGACCATGACAAGAAATATCAAATAACAGAGGAGGTGACTGGAAAACAAAATAGGTCCTAAAGGTGAAATAACCTGTATGCATGTATGTGTGTCCCTGGCATAGTGCTATTGTGTGGGTGACTGAGGCATATCTGATTATACACTGTTCATTTGGGGGAACTCATGCATTTTTCCACGCTTTGTTTTTTTTTTTTACAGGTCCTAAGTCTACCTTTTGTCCTACTGAAGAGACTTGGTGGCCAGGCCTGGTTATTATCATCGCAGTATGCTGCACCACACTAGTGTTCCTCTTCGTAGTTGTCATCATTTGCTACAAAGCCATAAAAAGGTAACATTCCAGATGCTTTTAATGTGCTTAGGGCAATGCAACCCCACAGAGGTTAACCCAAGACTTGCCTGACATCTCATTTTGATTAAAGGCAAAGTGTATCCTGTAGCTGATGTGTGTTTTCATTGGAAAGTCACTTTATGCACCATATCCATGAGTGTAGTTCTCATGGGCATATGGAGGAGAAAAATTAGAAATGCGACAGAGCCACAATGGTCAGATTGGTAAGAACTTTCCTGAAGTCAAATTGGTGCAAGTTACTGGGAAATGTTGATAGCTTGGGCTTGGCCAGCTGTAGATGTAGGAAACACTGTCCTATCCACTTCTGGTAGTATTCATAATTTACTTATGGGATGTGATATCAGGCCCATTACTAACTGTAACATTCCAAACTGGTGCAAGCTCCTTTAACTCAAACTCTAGGGTAATTCATATAGTTTTTTGTTTGACAACCCTACTTCAAATTTATTCTTACTTCAGAATTTTCATCTTACAGAATCAAATTCAAAACTTGTCTCTTTTAATGTAAAAACTAGGTGAAGCCTATATACAACCCAGCGTGTTGTATCCTGTTCAACTTGCTGTTTTTACAATAGATGTGCTTGCACAAGCCTCCAGTAGTTAGAAAGTATTAACTTACATAGAAAAATGGGAGTGAAGATAAGTTCTTCACCTAAGTGATAGAAATTGAAAAAGATGAAATATGAACCTTTCTGTATGAAGGCTCTGTCTGTAGTCCAAAGTGTTGATTTAGAGAAGGAAGTAACTGGTGGGAATTGTAGCCTGGATGGATGTAGTTTCTTTTCTTTTCTGTTGGTTTCAGTATGACTCTGACAACACCTCACCGTCATGGCTTTGTGGTGTCACTGGCTTATACCATGAAGGTTTTGGGCAGGAGCTAATAGTACAGCTGGGTGACCCAGCTTGCAAAAGAGAATGCAATATGCAAGCCATACCTCTCATGAGATACTGCAGTGACACCTGAATTGCATCTTAGATTAAATGATGTTTCTTTCACTTTGTGATTTTTGAGTGGTATTGGGGAGGGGGGGAGAAGAAGAAATGAAAATACTTGTCATGAAAAATGTTACCTGCATACACGGCAACTGCAAGATTTTTTGATGAGCCTTGGCAGGGATATCATAGTGGTGGAGCACTGCACAGAGTTTGTGGTTGTCTGAAAAATCCATGCAGGATTTGAAGGATAGTGTATCCAAAAGCATCAAAAAGGGAGAACTCAAACAAGAAGTCTGTGTTTAACTTACTACATTTGCTGAGGTGTCTTTGCTGTTCTAGTTTAGCTAAAATGTACGCTTATTAGTTTTGAGGAGTTGGAAAGGTTTCACTTTAGTGACTGCACTTTTAAAAAATCATCTGTGGAGGACTGAAACTGGAGCTCAATTGGGTTGGTACTACAGTGTAAAATCTCCTACTTATAGTTCCTAATCTACCATTGGTTACTCATGGGGGATTGATCCAATTTCACACAGAAAGTTGTATTAGTTTCAAAAACAGCTATTGTATTTGCCTGCCTAGTGCCAAATGGTGAATGATTTCTGCCAAGGCTGCAAAGTATACCTACAGGAGCAGTAACTCTCCAGGGCAACATGTGCCTAGTGAGGAATTGCTCTTCCTAATCTGTTGTGATGCTGGTAGATGGGAGGAATAGAAAAGAAACATAAACAGACAAATTTAGACCTGCCTTGAAAAGGCTTTGGGAGTGCACGTAACAGTCTCATGCCTTGTGTCAGTGAAGAACAATACCTACACTTGATGAAGACAACCATTATTTGTAAACAGTGTGAATATCAATGTACAAAACCCAATACAACAGGTCAGCTGCTGGAAGAGGCATTAGGCTCAGAGAAAAGTGGAAATTCCTCTTAGATCTTCTTATTGTTGGCATTCACACTGCTAACAAATGCTAAGCTGAACACTGCTTAAATGTGGGATAGACAGCTATAAAGATCTTATTAATATTATTTTTACAGAGTAATTAGAGCATTTCTTTTCATCAATAAGTGCTCCTAAAACAGTTCTGCTAAAAGGATGCCCTAAAGAGCCTGGCACCATTCCCCAGTAGTTCGGGTTCCTTGATCCACTGGAAAAGATATCTACTGATAAATACTAGGAAACAAGATAAGATGCTTCACAACAGAAGCATCTCTGCCTTTGACACAGCATATTATCATGTATTGTTGAGCTGAATTGGCTTTAGCTAGTGTGAGAAATGCTTCACTCTATTTTTTTTGCTGGGAGGTAGAGGTGGCTGGAGAAAGAATAAGGGTGATGCTGAAGCCAATAGTCTCTCCAGTGTGGTTCCAGCCCTCCAGCTCCATAACCATGCTCTGCCCTCTTCTTTCTCATACTCCCATTCCACCAGCTTTTCTCTGCAGTCCTCTCCCGGGTTCTTGTTCCTGTGCATCTCCTGGAATTGGGACCTCTGTCACTGCAGCATCTCTGTTAAATCTTTCTCCCACCTCCACTGAAGAGATGCTAAAGAGTGAAATAGCAGCTGTCATCTGGTTTTAAGGTGTAGCAAGAGTTAAACGTTTTAATAGGAAAATGCAGGCAGAGATTTATTGGCACAGAGGTTGGATCTGTTGTATTAATCCTTCACTTTCTTAAGAATCAAATTTGAAGTAGAAAGAGAAAGAAAAATCCTATTGTGTTTAAGTTAAAATCTCATTTACTAGTTTCAAAGGGCAAGACCAAATCAAACTCCCTCATGTCTGCTTTTCTGCAGCAGAAAGAAAGGGAGTGACTGTTGTTGAGGTATCATAACTCCACTGTATTTTTATTCAATCTCTATAAAACCTGTTTCTCCTGAGGTGGTTTGTTTTCCCTGGTGAAAGCTAAAAATGCAGCCTATCACCAATCTGAAGCACTAAAGCTTTTTGTGATAAAAGACAACCCAGTGGATTGGTGCTTCTTTGTCTAAAATAACTACCAGAACCAAGCAAGCATGCTACTACCTTCATCCCTGCATCTCCCCTGGAGATACTCAGGTTCTCCCGATATGAAATGAGAAATGCTGAAATCCATTCCAGTGAATGGATTTGACCTCTCTGATCCTTGACAGAACTAATAACAAAATGTGTCAATCACCTTTAATACTTGGAGAACTGCTAGACAGGTTAAACTTTTGGATAGATACATATGGGGCAATTCTTTGAAGGCTTTCAAAGCAGCCCCTACCTTTCCTATGTGTGATGCTGGTGTCTGCAGTGTTGGACACTGCATGACCAGCACACCAAGTACATATGTGTGCTGCTGCACATATCAAGCACCAGAGGAGATCACACTTGATAATGTGTTATGCTGCAGCACAGTTGCACACGGGGCGATAACAGCCACGTTTTGATGGTGCAGGAACATTTATTTTCTCTGGTCTTGGTGACAGGAGGGATATTGCCTCTTTTTAGAAAAATGTAAATTTTCTCTTAAACTTTTCCATAGCTCATTAGAAAAAAAAGTATGGATTGGCACTTTGTAATGGCAGCAGTCACAGTCTACATTTGTAGATTCCTAGGACAGGCTTAATCACTGGCTAGGGCTCAGACCTTCTGTCAGCAGTGGGACTTCCCTGTTTGTTTTGTGGAATTTCTGTAACACATAGCAAGAGCAAGTAACTGGTTCAAAATCTGGAATACCTCCAGGTATTTCTCTACCATTCTCTGTCTGTGAAAACCTACAATTCTTTCTCTTTCCCTGGAAGACTGTCACCAAGAAGTAAAAGCAGGAGGATCAAGGACAATTCATAAACTAGCACGAGCTGGGGGAAAGTGGATCATTTCAGTATTACATTGTTTGTGGACTTTAGCAAGTGCACCGTGAATGCCAGCAGCAGAAATCACAAATCTTCCTCTGGAGTAAATCAGTGCAGATTCCAAAACAATCAATGGAGCTCAATTTCTTTTAATCAGCTCTGAAGGTGGCTCTCTCTTAGGCTTTTATTTATTTAATTTTTTTTAACATCTCTAAGCACCTGAATAATAGTAAGACTAGAGGAGAGTGGTAAGTAAACACAGTAAAGAAGATTAAAAAGAGTTGTTTGGTAAATAAGCGACTGAGATGGGGGAGAGCAGGACCTGCAGTATGTAATCCTATTTCTGCAGTTCACTGGTGTGTCAGTGTCTGTGAGGGGAATAAGATATTTACATAAAAGGGAAAAATAAATCCCAGGCTCCCTTGTGTAAAATAAAGAAACTGGAGCCATCTCTCAAAGCTTGAAGGAGAAAGCAAAGCTGAGCATCCTGGTCTCTGTTCCATCTGCTGCATCAGCCATACATCATGGCAGGAAGTGTTTTTCAGATGGTTTTCCAACATGTGAAAAACATGTATCTCCAGAACATCCATGTGGTCTGAGATGACCCATGAGCAGCCCGTTGTGCCTAGGGATGTGACTGCTTGGCTTTGCTGGATTTTTAGGTAGGATGGATACCTCTGCTCTCAGGTGTATGACAGGGTTTGCTGCTAAAGGGTCCTCTTGCTAAGTCAGCGGAGAAAGCAAGCTGATGATAGCAAAGTTTTACATGATACACCTTTTACTCCCTATTTAAACTTTCTCAAGCCACTGTTTTGTATGTGTCCCATAGTCTAAGTGAAAGGTACCATAAATGCCTACATATGCATTTCCTTAAATAGGCACTGGGTTCACCTTCAAATAATTAAATGGAAGAAAGAATTTGTACTGAAATAAAATGACAGGACATATTTAAACTGTCCTAAAATCTATTGCTCAGGTATTTTCTAGAGTATGTAACATTANAGGGGCCACAGAAGACCCCAAGTGATTTTCCTAATTTGTGACATATTGAAAAAGATAACAGAAATCTGTAAAGCATCATGGTTATCCTATGTCAGTTAGCTTTTAACTGTGACCAGAAACAAACATGGCTATTTTTCTGTTTTCTACCACAGATGAGAGTACCACATCTAATGGGCAGAAGTCTTACAGTAGGTTTAAGTATTGTACCATTACTGCCTCAGTGCAACTCTGTAATAGCCATGGGAGGATTTTACAGGCCTGTGCCAGGATATGTTATTCATAGTGGTGTAATTGAATTGGTTGAAATATTCTTGATATCACCAAGTGCAATTAGAAGATACAAGTGGATACTAGAGCTTTGAAATATATGAGAGTTTCCAGGTTTATCTTGAGGTTTTTGTTACATTATTTTCCTGAAGCCATAACTTCTGAAGAAACTCAAGAATCTTATGTATTTGAAATCTTAGAAATTTGTTTAATTTTTAAGTCAATCATAGTTTTTACAGGCTGACAAGAGGGCACTTGAGGCTGACCCTGCTAGTGAATATCTGTGGCTGCACAGTGTGCAGGGACATTTGAAGAAAGTTTTTGGCTTGATTATCTGGGATATCTGAGCTTAAGACTGTGTTTGTTACAGCCTGTAAGAACCCAGAAGCAGGACCCTGGCGTATCTGGGACAATCTTTTATATGACTAAAAGGAAACTGTACTCATGATGGTAGGTTTGGGTTGTAGATGCATTGCTCCAGCTCTGTATCACCCAGGAATTCCCTCTGTACAATGAGAATCCCATAGGAATCTGTTGAGTGCCTTTATTGCCCCCTTTTGCTTTCCTGGAAGGATTTGCAGTGCATCTGGAGTAAAAGCAGTAAAACCTCATTTCTCCAGTGGTTGAACAACTGCAGCTCCCAGCAGGTTAAGTGGACACTGTGGATTTGCAGGAGCTCTAAAACCCCAAAAGTTATAAGAAAGCCAGAAAAGTACAGGAATGTCCCAGCAGTTCCTACACATTGCTACAGTGCCCCAGGCAGGCTCTGCCTAGACTCTGCCCTGTAGTGACAAGAAGCCAGACCTGACTGTGGAGCAGCAGTTGGTCCTCTACTCATCACATGCATCCAACCATCTTCAAGATAGTCAGGACTGTTCATCACACCTCTCAGACCTGTGTTTATGCCCCATTCCCCCCCAAATCTCTGCCCTTTCCTTTTTTTCTGCAGAACTCTGCTTCCTGCATCACCCCCACATTGCCCCAAATTGGACCACACAAAAGATAGCTGCTTCCTACCTGACTTTTGGCACACTTCTGGCCAGCAGCCTTGTCTAGCTGCCACACTTGGCTCCCCTAGTTGATAGCTTCTGCTGACTTTGAGTTTGATGCCTGGCTCCGACCTGGGCTTCTGTGTGCAGAGACCCTGGGAAAAGGTAGAACTCAGGGAATGAATGGCAGGAGCTGTGCTCAGACATATTTCCTCCTGTGCAGGGAATCTCATCCAGAGGTAACAAGTCATCTGACCACAGCAGTGTTACTTCTTACTGTAATTACATGCATTACTTTCACACCTTTGTCTAATTAGTCACAACTTGGTGTGCAAGAAGATCTCAGCTTTTCTATGCCCTAGCTGAGAGAAGGTGTTGATAAGAAGGTTCAGGGGTGCTTGTCCACACAAGCTAGTTTTGAAGGTCCCCACTGCTCTGAAGGGAGGTCACATCATGCACACGCCCCCATCTTTCTGTGCTGTTTACTGCTATGCAGATGTACTGCTTAGGGGGAAAGGGTACAGAAATGGTCCCCCTCTGCAGAGCTTTCATGCTCCTCAGGCACACCCTGATCACTACCAGTCACCCTCAAGCCTCTGGCCGCTGTGCTCATGTGGCTGTATGATCTGATTTCTGCTACCTCTGTCCTTCCTTCTCTGTAACCCCTATAGTTACTGCTAAATATTTATCACGTTCTGGGGTTGCTAAGCAGCACACATCTCCCCACTTGGGAAAGCCTTATCGCAAAGATGAGACACACAGTAGGTCAGCGTGGGCAGAGCTGAGGCTGGGAGAAGATAGCATCTGCTGGAGTGGTCCTGCTCCACTACATTCTTACTTCACTCTGACTCTGGTGTCCCTTCTGTCAATAGGCATGTGGCCACATCTTCCAGTGTGGTTAGGCTGGAGAACAATGCACCTGGTTTATCAGTCTCAGAGAGTTGTTGCTTAAATAGCCATGTCAGAGAGCATTTGTGGAGATGAGCATCTCAGCATCCATTCCCCAAGCCGATGCTAGGTGACAGCATGAAGCACAAACAGAGGATCCGACATAAAGGGTCTAATCTCAGCTGTGTGTAAAGCAAGAGTGGGAAAATAGGGTCATTCCTCATTCCTGCTTTTGAAAGGAGGCCATGCAAAGTGGTCCCAGGTGGAGGAATGGTTCCTTCTTTAGTATCTGCTTTTTGATGCAGTAGAATGAAACCTTACGAAAGATGTTCATGTTCCCAAGCAGCAGTAACTGCAGGCTAACCTGGTTCTTCCCTTCACTTGCTCTAAGCCCTGGGAAGCCAGTATGGAGACTAGCTGAACTCCAATCCTTCTTCAGTTACAATTGTCTAAAGCCACTTAGTTCCCAGACTGCACAAACCCAAATACTTCTGTAGATATTGTAATGTGCAGGACCTGCTGGTTGCTCGACCTCTAGTTGGATTTGCCCCGTTGCACACCTAGAGCATGGGAAGGGCTGAGACTACCCTGTGCAGTCCTCTTACAGTGGGTTTACATTTATCTGCAAAGAGCAGGGTCTGGCTCTGCAGATTCTTCTCTGTGAGCGGAGAAAGTCAGAAGCAGCTACTTGGAAATCAGTGGTCTTACTCTAGTTGGTGGTAGAGGCAGATTGCCCCAAATGCAAAATGATCTAGACAGTTGCAAAGGTCAGTTAATTTTACAAATTTTCATTTTCTTCTCAGCTCCTTACATTTATTTGTGTTGCAGACACTCTTCTATTAAAGACATTTCTGTAACAGAAAGTCTGCAGAGAATTTTGGTTCATCTGCATAGAAATTAATCATTACTGTTTAAACAATTTTATTAAATTTTATTTAAATGACTGTGAAATAGCAGTAGCCTTGTTCTTCTGTGGGGATCAAGTCTATCATTCAAGTTGTTGCCTGTGTTTGCAAGGGATCAAATAGTGAGGTCATTACCTCCATTCAGCAACAATTCTAGGCACAAAGTAGCACAGAAGATCAACTTTGTTTTTGAGGATGAAAATAATCATTGCCTAAAATGTCATTATCTACAGTCACTTGGGTAGTGAGAGACGTTCTGTCCTTCAGAGACAGTAAGAGAGCAGCGAAGAGCAGCCCTTGGTAATTCCCTCTCTCCACCCCTTATTCCAACTCCACAGTGGAATAATATTATTCCAATTCCACATTTTTCCATTACTGATGCCCACCCTGACCCAGAGCACAAGTCACCAACAGCCTAGCCAGTTTGCAGACGTGATAGGGGATTCCTGCACCTTTTCCCTCCTCTACTTTCCTCTCCAATATAGTTACCTTTTTGTAAGAACAACTTCTAATTGGGAGCTAAGGTAAATAATTGTTTTTAAATGTCTTTTTCTGGCCTTGTTGTAGCTGACCAGGAGCAGTTAGGTAGTTGTCATATCTTGTTCAAGGCATATATTTAAATATGTTGTCTATATTAAAAAAAAAAGCAAGGTATTTATCAGGATTGTACGACTAGACACTTGAAAAACATGTTTCTCCATGTTTCCTAATTAATGTTTGTTAGGCACTTTGAGGATAAAAAACATGGAATAGTAATAGGTGTTGTTCAGTATGTTCCAGAAAGACTGGAGAATTTTAAAGAACTCAGAGAAGGATCTCAGTTTGGCCTGCCACTGGTGTTTTGTACTACTGAGTGGCAGATAAGCAGAGAAATATTTATTGTCCTCATGCCAGCACCAGTGAGAATGTGTGTCTCAGTTTTGTGTGGGTCACAAACAGCTCTCACAGAAGTGTGCAGAAATGAAGCATGCACAGTCAGAGAGTGTGCACAGTCCAGTTTAGGGGCAGCCTTACATTTTTGTCCAGCATTACACAAGCTCCATGACTTTGATTTTAGTGATGGAAGTCATGGCTAGGCTTCGCGAACAAAGATCCAGGGAGGGCTC
>VWZO01021967.1:25752-180518 GCA_013396975.1 Bucco capensis | reverse complement strand
ATAATCTGTCCAGTGGATGTTTAGGATTGTACGGAGACAGCGCTGATGGAAGCGCTCCAAGAGACGTAGGTGGTGGCGATAGATGACCCATGATTCGGAACCATATAAAAGAGTAGATAGCACAATGATTTTAGTGATACACAAGCATAATCCCACTACTGTGGTAGTGCGTCCAGTCTGCACTTGCTTGGAAGGGTATTCACAGGAGAGCTCTGGGAAATGCTACTCTCTTCCCCTTTCTGATCTGCATGAAATGGGGAAAAAAAAGAAAGTAGGAGCATGTACTGCCTTCATTATTAGCAGTTACCTGTTCCCAGCCATCACTCAGACCCAGGTGCTGTAGAAGAGCAACTCACCCAGCGTTCAGCTCTGAGCATAGGTGTTGCCTAGAGCACCGAGAATCAACCTCAGAGAAATTAAGGTGGCACCTGAAGTTCAGTGAAATTATTTCACATATTACATTGGTTATTTTAGTTCCCCAAAGAAGTCAGTATTCCTTGTTTAAAGCTTCAGGGTGGCAGCTGAGACATCTTGGTAACATGGGACTAGAACAATGCCCTTTGGTCACGCTGTCTATCCGTGATATTTTGGGCACTGAGACATTTGATTATTTGCCAATGTAGTTTTCCCTCTCCCTGCTCCCTCATCCAACAGTTACAGTTCAAATTGTCTTCTGAGACAAACCAACCTTTTTTGCATCTCCAACCGAAATTCACCTGTGGCTTCCTCCCATTTCTTCCTTTCAAATACCATTTTCTTTTTCTAGTGTTCTCTTAGACCAGTCTCATACCCTCTTTCTTTTTATTAGACTAGATTGTTCAATCTTATTTGTTGTCTTCTATAATAAACGAGGACAGAAATTTGAGCTGGTTACTCTGTGTGCATTATAGACTTGTTAGGGTAGATCATGCCTCTGCAACAGAGTAATGCACAGCCTCAATGACCTGGGTGCTACACACATATTGACAATCCCAGGCAGTTTTTGCATTCTTGGAAGAGCATGGTGTGCCATGAACTGAGCTCCATGAACATACCTGAGCTGCCTACACTGCTCTGTGACAGGATACACCTTTGAGGAGCCAGGAGTGTGTCCACTGAATCCCCAAAGGGCACTGCCAGTGCTTATAGCACACTGCCAGGCATGGCTGTGGCCATGGCCATCCTCCAGATATGTTGTAGCTTTGTTCAAAGCACTGTGTCTTCATTCCATACATTTAATATCTCTTCCCCCCTCCCCCCCCCCCCATTTAGTGGCTTTCTGCCAGGCAAGAATGCTGGGAACGTGAGCTCATCTTTTTACATTAGGCCCATTCATTTTTTATCTTTTGTCATCAAAACATATCTCAATGATGTATTCCACCTTGAGAACACCCAATGGATAGTGTCAGCTGTAATATCCCATCAGTCAATAAAACCTTTTAAAGATCATTAAAGGGAATGCAAAGAGTTGGTTGTAATGTGAGTGGTCACTGAAAGTACTTCTATCAATTACATCAGTTAATAGTGCAGTATCCTAATAATAATAAAGCTGCTTCTCTTCCTTAAGATTGGTTTTACCTAGGAGAATAATTCTAAATTTAGCTTAGTTGAAGACCTTGTAGGCAATGTGATTGCATCACCTTAGTGTCCCAGGGATGGATCTTTGTCTGTAACATCAGAAGAAATCCTTCTCAAGTCCAACAAAGTCTGTGGAATTACTCTGACTTTGCACTGCTGAAAATAAGTGAGGACTAAACACCACTTCTTAAATTTCACATGTGCCTCAGCACTCTACTGCAATTACTTGCAATATGAACAGGCCAAATCCTCCCTTCAGGTATACCCAGAGCGACTTCAGCAGGCTGGGATAGATGCACTTTTGCAGAAACAGATCTGCCCACCACATTTGGCAGCCCGAGCACTTCTAAGTGCTGATGAATGGCTGCAGAGCAGCAATGTATGGATTTTTTTTTGTTGTTTCCCTGGAAGAAGTATTCAGCAAAGACTAGATCTTCAGTCTGTGCACAGCAAAAGGGATTTGACTGTCACAGAGGAGTGTGAACCTCTCCAAACCAGAAATCAACCACATCCCTGCAGCGCTTCCTTAAATATGCTCCAGAAACTGGTCAGCTGAACATGGCTATGAGGGAGAGCTGAATTAGCCATGAATTGAAAATGCATATGTGAACAGCCAGAAAAGAAGAAATTCTCCTTAGGAGATGGTGTCCTGGGGTTAGATCAAAGCCTATTGCTGCAACATGACTTGCAGTGTTTTGAAAGAGAGTTTGGCTTTCCATAATAGTCCTAGCACTTGGCATTTGTAGAGATCTTCTCCCCTTCTCCACAAAAGAGACAGACAGAAAAGGTCTGAAGATGTTAAAAATTATATGCTTTCTTTTGTAAATCATTTTTCCTAGCTGACCACTAGGGTTGGGGTTTTTTTTTGGCTAAGAGTGAAGTACTCAAAGGTCTCTAGGGAAAGAATGGCCTTTTCTGATTCACAAAAAAGTTGCCTCTTTTTTTTTCATAAGGAGCAAAGGGGCAATGTAGCATGAAGAAGGAGACCTCTATCAAATGTCTAAAACTGAAAGTAACCCAGTACACAGAGTCTTTCCAAATGGTGCAGGTAATATGACCCAGACTACCTATAAAAACTTTCTCATTTTAAGTCAAAACCATCACATAATGGGATAATAAGTAATAACCACTAGGGCAATACAGTTCATTTGTCTTTTAGATGCTGGACCATCTGCCCTACCAAACTGGAGATGTAAATACAGGGAGTAGATGTAAAAGCCTTGGGAGACTAAGAATATTGAACATTGATCCTTGACAAATGCTGCACAGTAGTGAGTGCATTGCTGAAAGCTGTCCAGATGGAGGTACTTACTATAACTGTAAAACATTTGCCTTCTGGGACAGACAGACTTTCAGGTTGGGGTCTTGCCTGTTAACGTGACAACATGAGAAGTAGTTAAACCAGTAGCCACTTCCTACAAGTGGTTAATAGTGTGCTGCTCCACATATAGTGTGGTGGTCCACATATATCTGTTAACCAATTTAATAGAGAAGAACCTAAGATGCCAGAGAATTTTCCACATTAAGGTTTCTTCTTTGATTTCTATTTTTACATTGGCAAATAAAAAATATCCTGACTTAATTTTTCTGGTGACTCTTTCCATGACTCTGAAAACTAACTTCAGAAGAAATTCCTCCTTTAATATGAGTCCTGTGTGTGTGGACCACAGCACCAGGCTGGCCAGCCCAGGTTAGTCATTAGGCAAGTCTTGTTGTCAATGGCTGCACACAAATTGAATGGCTCTATCCCAGAAAGCAACTCTTGTCAGTGCACTGAGCCCATCTAGCAAGGGTCTGGCAGTCTTACAAAGCAAGTTCATTTCTCCTACTAGTTGCTATCACTAGAACTGATTCACCTCTTATGGCTGTTTAATGAATGCCCCCAGTAGTGAGGTGTAAACAGCCTCCATTCACATTCTTTATGGTCTTGTCACATTCAGGTTATTTGGTGAAATGGTGTAGTAACTGAATAACATTAGAAAACAGAGTCTTCCATTCCTATGCTGTGTCTGCTAAATATGGGTGGTTTTGAAGTGTAACTGTAGCCCACATATCATCTTGTCTGGGCTTCCAGCAGTGCAGTCTAGCCAAGAGCTCTTAACGTAGCTGCCACAGGTACTGCTAACATCCTAGCTCAGGAGATGAAGCTGAGTGAAAATATACTTACCATATTTCTTGGACAACTTTTGTAAGCAGGTGTCAAGGTTTATGGCTAGACTGACCACTAATCCAGTGACAGGTACTCTCTATTGCCCCCTCCCCCCAGCTCCAGGAAGGAAAAAAAGAAAATTAACAGAGAAAAAGAGAGACTTATGGCTTGGAAACAAAAACTTAAACTACTTTAATGAAGATAGTAACAATACCACTCCCAAACCTCCTTGATGGCAACTACATCACTGTCACCACTGATACTGTAGCAGAAGAACTCACCAAGAATCAGACTCAGGGGCTAGATACTGGAACTGGATTCAGGAACTCTTGGATTGAGATCAGAGGAAGAGTCTGCAACAGCAGAACTGGGCTTCTAATCCTCGCAAGGAGAGTTACCAGTCCACCACCCCAGATGGCTCAGATGTTCAACCTTCAAGGAGGGTGGAGGCATAAACCTCTCCTTTTTTTGTATTTGCTGTTAATTAGGTACTAAAGAGCTTAATCATGCACCTGCCTTGCTTGGTGTAAGAGACCTCTAGGCCCAAGCTTGATGTGAAAGCTTCAGGGACAGACCCTCAGTTTTATACTAAATATGATGTATATGGAATTGAATAGCTTGTTGGTCAGTTTAGGGTCATAACTCAAACCAGGACACCAGGACATGGTGCTGTGGTTGGATCTCTACTGATATATAGGTAGCTTGGAGAAATCTGCTATGCGTTGGGAGGTGCATCAGGATAGACCAATCCTATGAAGCAAATGGGTGTGTTGTGTGAGACCATATTTTCTGGAAAATCACTAATTTTTATGTGTTGATATCTAATGAAATATTCATCGATACGGAGAAGAACTTTGAAGCTCAGATGCACATATAAGCAATACATCTTCAGCTCTCCAATTTGCCTCTTCCCTTCCGCTGCTTTGCCTCACGGGATTGGCAGGTGCACATGCAACCTGGCACGTGCCACTACTGATACAGGAGGGGCAGGAAGCCACGGTGATGATCACTGGCAGAGCAGCTCACTGGCTGCTTATCCTTCCCCATAGCACAGCCCTGTGCTAAGGCATGCAAAAGTGGGGCTGCCCATAGAGCTTGGTAGCAGCTTTGCTTGTAGTAGGAGCCACCGTGAGGTGAAGTTGCTTTGAGAGGAGAGACAAGTTCTTTGTGTGTTACTAAAAGCATCTTCATGAGAGGAATGGAAAACATGAAAGGATTTTTGACCTTGTACATTTTCACAGGTACAGGTGTGCAAAGGCAGAACAGAGATGCCTCATGGCTTTCACTGTGGGTAAAATCTCTGTCAGTTGATACTGATAGAATGTAGTTTTTAGATTATTTTTTTTTAGGTGCCTTTTAAGTATATTTTATAGTTTTGTACTGCTGCTCAGGAGAGAGTAGAGTTGCACTGTGGTCTTGTGATCACTGGGCATCGCTTCCAACAACACACGTCAGGATGCATTTTAAAAGAAGAATGACATTCTATTTCTGTTTTGTAAGAAACAAGAGAGGTGTTTCCCTCCGGGGATGATCCAGGGCAGCAAATCCCCTGTGGAGGCAGGCATCTCCTGGCAGTGCTAAGTTGGGCATGGGAGCCCCAGAAGGAGATGAATTTAAGATCCCTTCGATTCTCTGCTGCCAGCCTGAAGTCACCCCCTCTTAGCATGGCTGGGTTTCCCCAGGGCCCAGCCTTCCCAGATGCTGTCCGTGGTGCACCAGCATTCAACAGAGACGTTGTTACAGAAGTAGACAATAGGAAACAGGTTTACAATTCTCAGGCTTGTCTTATGAAATCAGGTTTCATTCTTAACTCTCATTCCTTCTAAGCACAGAGGAGTACCTTGAAGAATATGAGCGTGTGGCTTGTCTTGTGTCTTTTAAACTCTGCTGCAGTTTACTGTTCTGAACAAAATTTCTGTTCCTATTTCTAGATGATCTTCAATAAGCCTATAAGTAATGAGGCTAAGTAATTTGCTCAGCTTTTACTTGTTTTTTTTGTCTGAAAAGTCATGTGTAGAGATTTTCTTAAGTGTATGCAAGTAAGACATGAGGTGAAACCCTCTGCTAGGGCTCTACCACACAATTGCCTTACAAACAGTAGGTCTATGCCAAATTGACACCAGTAGCCAAAGCTGGCAAGGCAGATTTTGTCAAATATACCAAGTTTGTGACTAGATATGACAAAGGGCCAAAAAGTGTTTCATCTAGGAAATTTTATAAGGTAGGTACGGCTAGGCTTCGCGAACGAAGATCCAGGGAGGGCTCCATCCACGCTCCTCATCAGCGCCTTTTCCAAGCGCGCTGATAAAAAGAGGATAGCAGATAGCACCCTCGAGCCTGCGCAATGGATTTTTTTTTTAGGTGAGACACAGCATGCGCAGAGCTGGACCCACCCTTTAGTCCTAAGGTTCATCTGCCAGGGCCTAGCAAGCTTGGACGCTGGCAGCGAGGTCCTTAGGACAGAGGTTTTATTAGAGTGTCCTTCTCTTAGATGGAAGGCCTCACAGAACATAAAAATTACATTTTAATGTCCATTGTTATGTTGACCTTTACACAAGACTCTGCAAAGAACAGGTACAAGCCAATATGACAAGTCAATATGATTTACTTTGATAATAAGATTTATAATATGATCAGAGCCTCATCTGAAATTTAAGTCTGACATATGAAATATACACTATTAAATGGCTGTTTGATGCTTTCTTGATTTTAGGACTTATGCAAATTGATGCATGCATGGTGGAGAGGTCATTATGGACTCTGACGCATCATTTCGGGCGCATACTAAGCTGTACAAAGTTGCATGTCCCTTTCATTCACAGATGTTTGGCATGAGGAGTGTGCCAATTGGTTTGCTAAACAATAAAGCACAATGTGTAGCAAATCATACCGTAAAGCAATGCAAACTACTTAGCCCGTTTCGCCTGGCACCAAGTGAGTATGTCATAGTTATGAACAGTTCCCTACTTATTCCCTCACTAATTTGAAACATCCGTTTCTGCAAGTGAAGAACAACCCTGAAATGGAAATACATAAATACATGGCCAGAGCACTTCATCTGAAAGGGAGCTTGGAGTATTATACATAGGAAGATCATGCATAATCTAGCTTATCAGGTAGAAAATAGGATAAAAGGGTTCCAAAAGGATTCCCCTTGGTGTGTAAGATGAAAACCTGAATGCTTTAATCTAAACAGTCAGTAAAAAAGAGCTAGTGGTTCAGAAAAAGCTAGTGCCCTAATGCAAAAGGGCAGCTGAAAAACAGCAACAGGCCAAAATGACTTTGTATATCTAAATGCATTGATCAGTTTTAATCACTGTGACAAGTGCGTGTAAGTCTGCCAAACTAGTCATTTAAATGTTGTAACTGAGGCAGATTTGACCACAAATCCATACCTGACATCCATTTGGAAATAAATCGAGTGAAGGAGTTAAACAGAGCAGTCTCCAGGCCTGAGCTTTTGTGTATGCAAAAAATAAATAAATAAATGCCTCAAATAGCCATTTCATTGAGACCAAAGAAAGTAGGTGTTCTGCTTTCCTAGTACTAACCCTGAGCAGTTGATAAAGCAGAAGCAGAAACTTGATAAAATCTCCGTTGCACTATTTGCAGGCTCTGAAAAAATACACTTCCAATGCATGCTAGTGCCAATGGTGTAATGTCACTGGCAACGTCTCCAGCAGCATCTGCAAAAAGTTCTCACCATCAAAGGAGAGACTCCAGACTGCCCAGGTCTGTGCTGGGAGATCAGTCTGGGGAGAGGAAAGAGAAAATGGCAGCTCTGAGGGAAGAGAATCTGAAGCAAATCAAAAAAAAAAGGAGGAGGAAAGGGAAAAAGAATTTCAGGGGACTGAAGAAGTTGGTCTTGAAATCTTGAAAAATGAAAAATGTAGATAAAAATGACAAGACATTTTTTAACACGAAGAAAGAAGAGGAAGACTAGACAGCAAAAGAAAATACAATTGAAGTGGTGCAGATAAACATAGAACAAAATAAAGAAGGGGCTAAGAGGAGACAAACAGCAAGTAGAAGTGGCCAAAATGTCTTCATTTCAGGCCATTCATAAAGCTGATTGTCAGGGCTAGAACTGGGGATGTGGAAGCTGAAAAAAAGGGGAAGGGAATTTTTGAAAGCGGCAGACAAGTGTAGGCAGCCACACCATTTTTTCTGCTCAGGATAAAGTAAAAGAAATACTGTTGTCAGATTCCCCATTCCTCTTGTCACCCCCATTACTTGGTGAGGTGGATGGGTGCTCTACAATGTTATGAAAGACAAAGCCACAGGACATCATGTCAGCTACAGACAGGCGCAGCATGTTAATGGCTGAAAATCCCTCCAAGAAACCCTTAGTCTCAACAACTCTTAGTCTCTCCTTCCCTTCCATTTACATTCTGTAACAGTTGGAATCATGGCTAATGCTAACAACCCTTAGCTCTTAACAGTTAAAGAGAGGCATATCACAATCAGAAGTATTTTCTTTGAGATTACAAGCAACACAAATTTATCTTCCTGTAATCATTCTCCATAAGTCTTTCTTTAATACTTTACTGATATTAAATGTCATTAACCACTTTTTATAAGTTATTGTTTGTATTTTTAAACAGTGTCAACAATACCACAGACTGACTGTAAATAAATTACAGTCTGATAAATTACATTTATCTGGTCCTCTTTTTGTCACAGAAGCACCTTAAACTCAAGGCACTAGTGTCTGAAATACCTGTGTGGAAAGCACAAAGCTTTTTTGTGTTACTGTATTTAAAGCTCCAGCTTTAAATAAAGCTTCAGCTTTAAGTAAAGGTCATGGCATTTTTGAGAAGAGAATTTGTGGGGGAAACACATTTTGTAACCTGATGTGTTAATGGGACTTATGCTAAGGTCTCCCTTTTCATAGTCACTTTAAAATCATGAATAAGATTATTTTGCTCTGTGATGTACAGATGCTTGCTAGTTTTTTGCACTTGCTGGGCATTTGCTGTATTGTCTCACAATGAGCAATTGGTAGTCCTAGACTGTGTTAATAAATGGTACCAAAATAAAAAAGTGGTTGGTGCTAAGGGGCTGGTAACTCAGACACTAACTCAGACACCTAGAACATGGACATCTGTGCCTGGGCTAGCAAACTAGCCTTCCTTCACAGACAATGCAGAGAAATACAAATGCCTTGGGCACGAAGTATGTGACTTATTTTGGGTATCCACTTTAAGTTGTGCTGACCTTTGTTTTACAAGTACCTATTTCTCTCCATTGACTGTGAAGGCAGTCTGGAGTGGCTACCACAGATGTACATATCTATACTAGTCAGGTGGATCCTCTCCTAGTGATTGAACATGGTGGTTTTATGATGACTGGTGAGTAAGTTGGGCCCTTAGGGGAACTGACTGGTCATCATCCTAGTTTGAGTGATGTGGCACTTCGAAGAAAAAGGACTGCCCCAAAGCACAGTCTGACCCAGCACTCCAGACTGTTCCAGGGATGAGGGGGGTGGTGACAGGCTTTCCTTCCAGCAGCCTTCATCTCATGCAACATGCAGACCTGTATCTATATGCAGATTAGCTCAGAAAGACCAACAGACCATCGTGAGGCCTTAGGACCAGACCTCTCTTGTGCTAGGTGGATCATGAGGCTTGGTAAAATTTAACTGCTGATTTAGCCTGCGTTCAGAAAGGGGAAAATAGATAGGAAAAGATCAGTACTATGATGCACCTTACATGTGCTTGATTTCAATCTGTATTGACAAAGAAGATGTTTATCTCTGTCCTTTCTTCTCCCCCTCATCCTGCCTATACATCACCAAACCTGGGATCACTCAAGGAAACCAATGAGAAAAGAAGAGAACGGAACCAGTCGGGCTGAATATGCAATGACCTCCTCCCAAAACAACAAAACAGTTGATAACAATGCGGCCGTATAATCCCCAAAACTCCACTGAGGCACCGGAGGTGGTAAACTTTCAAAGCACACAGGCAGAGTATGCAAGGTGGGTGAAATAAGGCAACGAAAGGAGGTCTGTGGCCAAGGACTTTATGCAGAAATAACTCACTCATCAGTGATTCAGAAGAGAAAAGCAGGCTACTCTTCAGGCTTGCTGCTTCTCCAAGGCGGATAAACTCACCCACCCGGGCTGCTTGGAGAAAAACCCTCACGAAGGCATAAGCATTGCATGCTGCATCTCGTGAAAGCAATGTCACAATTCCTCCTGCTACTTCTTCTTCCTCTCTTCCCCCCCCCTCACTTTTCAGTTTGATTCGAGTGTCCATAAAAAGCTGCTGAAATAGAATCTTCTGAGGAGAAGGTGATCAGCCAGAGTGGCAGCAGCTTATTATAACTGAGTCTGAGGGTCAAGGGTGGGAGGTGTCACCTACATGCTTCTCCAGTCTGTGCAGTTCTGTATGCGTATATTTCATTCTTATCATTCTTATTATTTCATTATTAAAAAAGGAACAAAGGTTTCTGTTAAGCCATCAAGCAACCAAAAATTGCATGAACTTGTGACTTATCCCCAGAAATTCATCTGTGGTCTGATGACTATGCAATTTCCATGGCTGAAGACTTTTCAGGCAAAAGAAATCGAAACGTAAGATTTTAGCAATTGGCATTGCTATTGAAAGAGAGACATTATTAAGAGGTGCTTTGAACATTGTTACTTCATAATCAGTCTCCTTTTTTGCATCACACTTTATTTTTTTTTCCTTTAAAAAATTTCTTTCTTTGTGAAATTCTACATATTTTTCTGTGTTTGCATCACACTGATTCCCCAGAGAAACTCCTACAGGAAAGATGTTTTTTACTTCTTCCCATGAGCGTTTGGGCGGGATTGTGTTAAAAGGACTAGTAGCCATTTGAAGTCCTCTTCATTCACTGATTAGTGTTGTTTCCTGAAAGTGTTGAGTCTCCAGATGTGACCCACTGAGGACATTGTTGGTCTTGCTTGGAGGACCACTTTTGAGGGTCTGGTAAGCTCGTTGTGCCCACGTTAACTCAGTCTCTGACTCTCCTAGATGGAGACTGCCGATTGTGCCAAATTCAGCGTAATAGCTTGGTGTTGTACTTTGTGTGACATGAATTGCAGACTCCTTAAAGCAAGCTGAATCCACCCAAATTCCTTTCACGTAGGATCTCAGGTTAGAATCAGTAAGTAACCCCTAGGATAAAGGCAATGAGACTAGCTGAGATGCTGGTCTTTTCTCCACCTGCTGAAAACTTTCCTTCATGTCACACCTCTGTGTCTATGTCTCCATTTACCTCTGTGCTGAAAGTAGTGATGCAGTCAAAGACAGATTTCCACCCTGGCTTCTCATCTGGACATCAAACTTTGATACTATTCAGTTGCCATGTGGGTGAGTAACTCCCAGGCGCTGAGCCAGTATCGCCCCAGGACATGTCTGTGCCCTGGCTGTTGCATCCCTCAATACTGCAACACACTGATGCTTTCAGTTTTATATAAGGATGTGCCTGAACTGCAGAAATCAGACCTTGATTTTGAAAGCATTCCTGTCTGTGGCTGGTCTGTTGCCAGGATGTAGAGTTTGGCCTGATGATAAAGGAAGATGATGGTCTGCAGACCTTCCCCCAAAAAAGCTCTGGGATGCTCAAATCAGCAGTTTCAGCTCAGGCCCATCTGTAGTTTTCTATTACCTATTGAACAATAGGGTGTATGTAAATATAAGTATCTTTTCAATGATAAAATGAAATGCTGCTATATACTGCTGTTGAGGAATTTACTTATTTAGCCTTTTAGCCTGTCATTATATGTAGTTTAGCTACATAAAATTATTTTATAAAGGCTAGACTTTCTTAAGAAGTGAATGCCATTACAAAAGTGAAAGGGAATAAGTAACCCTTTGCTCAAAATCACGATCATTCTCTGCCATAATCATGTGTGCTTGCACAAGCGATATGTTCTTAGATCCAAAGTGGGATTAAAATGACAGAATTTACACTTTGAATCTAGTATCCCAAATGTTGATTGCCTAAAGCACTTAGCCCCTAAATACTATAATAAAAATATTGTGAGTATATTTCTAGAATATTTTTTAAGCTATAACATTTATTTTGGTGTAGTTACCTATGTTTGCCTTTCGTTTTTTACTCCAGTTGTTTCTGCCTAAACATGGCATAGTCTGAGATCGGTTGCATGTTTAGCTGAGAGTATAGAGTATGAATGCAGGTGAGTTTGGCATGATACAGGCTCAGGATTAGCACTTTCTCCTAAAGGTTGTGATTTTATTTATTTCCTAATAGAGCTTTAAAGGCATGTTTTGTAAGACCAAAATCACAGAAGGGACTTGTAGCTCATTATGTCCATCAAAATGTGTCTGTTTTTGCAAGAAAGAGTAGAGATGGTCACCAGATATTGTCCATTTTTCAGTGATGTCAATGGTTAAATGTCCTCACTAGAGAAAACCCTGGTGCATGACATAACCCATAAGCAAACTTCCTGGAGAGTAGGAAGGCAGGGCATAAGGAGCAGCACAAGAGGACTAGAATCTATTTTTAACTTTGCCACTGATCTGCTGTTTACCAGCAAGTAATTTTGCCTCTCTGTGCCTCAATTTACCCATCTATATAATCAAGATAAAAATACTTACCAGCTCTGTGGCAGTATATTGAAAGACATAGATGTGTCTTATTTGCATAGGCAGATATACACTATTGTTATATCCAACATGCTGATATTAAATAAATGTATTTGGGCACATCATTGCCCTAATATTTCTTAAAGTGTTCCCGAGTGTGCTTTTATAATCAGTTGGCCACAGAAGAGCAGTAGCAGACAGGCTGACAGTTGCTCCTCAGCTTGTTCAGAGCTCCCCACATAGCTGCATGGTGGGGAGAGAAGGGAAATCTTGCACAGGGTAGTTTTGCCTCTGGGTTCCTGCATAAGTGCAGTTGACTACATTGCACCTGAATTTAAAGTGATCTTCAGAAAGGCACTTGTGCTGGAAGCAGACGTAAATCTTCAGAAAAGAGAGGCTAGATAAGCAGTGTCATTGAGGAATGATTTCTGAAGCTTGATGATGTGGTTTAAAGTTGGGTTTAACACTCCACAGACTGCTTGCAAAGATTTTATAAAAGAGGCTGCTATGCTTCCTTACTGTAGTATAATTAAATAAATAAGGGAAAGGAATAGGCTTGATGGATAAGAACTAAGGAGTGACCCTGGATCTGGGCAACTGGCAATCCAAAATGCAGCTTTACAAGCATTTCAAGTTTGGTTTTAGCCACCAAAATATCAGGTGTAGAAAGGTACTGTATGGCTCCATTCACAAGGCAGCCAGATCCCCAGCAGATGCAAAGCTGGCCAATTTCTACACAGAAGTTGACTGCTCGGCTCTGACCACCACCAGACAGACTCAGAAAACTGCTGTGGTAGAGCATCAACTTAAAATTTCTTCCCAAGGATCACCACTACCAGATGCAAGCAAGGAGTGTGCTTTCAAGGCCTGAGCTGCAAAGCGTTGAGTTCCCATGCTCCTCAGCAGCACCAGGAAGGTGGAGCTGAAGCCTCAGCCCTGATGCCCTTCCTGGCTCAGACCCAACTCAGTGGTGTACCCATGAAAGCATCTCTACCTTGGATAGATGCTGCAGAAACAGACATGGAAAGAAAGAGGAAATTTCTACTAAGTATAAGAAATCAATATATTGATATATATCTATACAGAGACCGAATTGTTCAGTCTTGCATGCCATATGGTCATAGTATGTGAAGCAATTGTGGACCTCCTATTCCAACCAGGTCATGACCATAGATGCTGCCACACAATGAAGAATCAGGCCTATGGTAGATATATATCTACAATACTTCCTGCACCTGTACAAACAGAAATATATTATTTTAAACTGCAAAATTGTGTGTTTAAATCAATGCATGAATGTAAATATTCTAAGATCTGCCTTCTTGACTGTGTACCACATGTACAGATGAAAATGAATATTGTTTATAGGAAATCTGTATCAGTGGTTAAATGACTAAAGAGAAAAAAATATCAGAATTAACATTGTCATGTTTCTCAAACAAGCCATTAATGTATATTTAGTATTTAAGGATATTGCTCAATAAGTATGTTCCGTACCAAAAACTGTGTTGCATATACAGATTGTGCAGTACCCTATTTTAAAAAGGCACCATAATTAATTTTTATTTTAAATAAAAATGTACTTGTAAAAGTTTACTGTGTCCTGTCAGTTATGTAGCTGAGAACAGAATCAACACATTGAAAAGGAACCCTGTAGGGAGGAATGGCTGCAGTGCCCCTTCAAATACATTTCCCATACTGTCCAAATTAACCCTACTTGCTTGAACACTTCCTGTTCTAGTTTTGGAGAAACTCATGGCCGCTGCTCACACGTGTTTGACTGGTTCTGTCTTACTGAACCCTGCAGTTTTAGTCCCAGATGTGTGCTCTGCTGGTGCTTCACAACCGAAGGAATTGTGCTTCCTCCAGCTTCCCAAAGCTCAAGAAACTGCTTCTTTTTATGCCACACATGCTGCAAATTTCTCTTAAAAGCATACTCTAGTTTTAGAGTGGTTTCTTCACCTTTCATACAATACTCCATACCTTTGCTTATTTTGGTGCAAGAGATAATGTGCACCATTTTATATTCTAACTCCCTGTGTGGACTTTACTCTCCATGCCTTTACCAGACAGGGCTGAAAAGCACAGTATGTGTGAGGTCCTCTGAAGCCAAGGGGCCATCACAGACTGAACCTTCCTTAAGAGAGGGCCTCTTCCTTCCCTAGCCACAGAAGGAGCCTAAAGTAACTGCCCTGGGACCCCCAGGTATCTAAGTGAGGTCAGATGAATACCAGCCACAGGGTAGGAGGATTTTTATCTTAAATAGGGAAGCATCTTGGTTGCCCTTAATTCCCCAGACAATATTCCCAAACAGTTTTCATTGGTCTCTTGGGAATGATTTCATACCCCAGCTTAAAGAAGCCAGACCAATACTAATGCAAAGTGATCAGGTGGTGCTTTAATGAATCACAGCAATAACTATTACACCATATACTATGATATTCAGCAGACTTAAATGTCAGACATGTTTTGCGAAAGAAAACTTCCATGTAAAAATCTCCCTGTGACCAGTAAGAAAGAAAATGTCTGGGAGGGACTGACCTCTGCTTCAGGCATCAAAGCTGCCAGGTCAACATCCAAACCTCCAGTCTGCAACAGAGGAAGAAGGACATCTCTTTGAAGAGGAGACTGCCACAACTGCGAAAAGGCCATTGGGAAACTAGTCATCAGAAAAGGTAGGACACAGCCTTGGTGAAATTCAGGTGAGGTTGCTCAAGCCCTACTAATAGTAAAAATATCAGCCCAGAATTCACTGCTGTTTAGCTGAGTTCTTCTCATGCTTTAGTCATGATGAGTTGGTCACAGGAATCAATGCAAGAGCATGTTTAAAAATGACCCAAGTACCAGTGCTCTTTAGCAAGCAATGTGAGTATTGGGTGTAAATCTGATTAGACTAGAGCACAGCACAAAAGCTCCAAACCTAAAACCAGGGTTATGTCTTGAGCATAGTTGAAAACACTGTTGAATAATATGAAACACAACAACTTGCCATGCCTGGTATTGCCTGATGCACTTGTCCTCCACTGCCCCATCACTGGGAGCCAGTGTTATAATACCAAGAGAGAAATTACATTAGTGGGTTTTAATATTATTTGGAGAGGGAGCAAGAGATTTCTAATGAGAGAGATGCAGTCTATTCTGTGATTTTGGTAATATACAATCATTAATAAGTGCATTTCACTGGTTTCATCGGGACATGTCTATTGCCAAGGTCTACATCACTTTAATAGATGTCCAGTACGATTAGTTTCAAACTACAGCTTTCTCTGTTTCTGAGAGATGCGCTGACTTGGGCATGCTTGATTCATGGGGGTGTAATCTTTGCCCCCAAAACAATCACATATTTTTAAAAAACCCACAAGTGATGTTTTAGCATGTTCTAGTCTTCAGTTACTGAAGTGTTAATATTCTTAATATTGAGAGATATTTCTCTTCTATCAAAAATATCCCTTCAGAGCTGATATTCCCTTCAGTAAAGATTTTATCTAAACCATTTCCTTAAGGTTCTTTCATTACTATTATCTCTTGAACCATTTTTATAGCACAGAAACAATTGTCTAATTGCAAACTAGCAGAGAAATTGCCCTTGAAAGTGGGCTGAATCTAATTAATTTTTTTTTTTTAGTATTCATGGGAAAATACTGGCAGTATTAATATCAAGATTCCTGGCATGTTCTGAACTTGGTTTATTTTTGGTTCTAGTTAAAACAAAAGCACTTAGTGCCACATTTAAACACTTGTCCTGCTGCTCCTTTCTTGCACCATGGCATGGTTTGGTATATCCATGGGGATTATCAATGCCTGTGCCATGCTGGTGTCCTCCTGGCCCAGGCTGTCCTGGTGTGAGCATCCATGCAGTGCTGTCAAGAGCTCCTTACCTAAGCAGCTAACATTAAGCACATTTGGTGTTCTGAGAGCCATGGAGGGAGGCACCAATGCCTGCTTGAAGTATGTGGCCCCTGAAGGGGTATTATCTGGAGAGAGGGAGGGAGAGGGCAGCTGCTGAGCACAGGATGCTGCACCAATACCCAATTTGTGCCCTCAGTACAGACAATCACTGAGCAAATTAAGGTATAGCGGCAAAAGGATTGAGGCTGGGGGTAGATGGTCAAACCTCCTTTATCATGTATTATAAAATGCCATACAAATATTATATCCATCAAAGAAGCATTACTGCACTGAGCAGAGTTTCTGGTCAGCCTCCAGTGCTGCTGGAGAGGGGGCTAGACAGGGTGTATGTGATGCATGGAGACCCAGCTCTGCCTCCCTTAACAACTACAAAAGAAAATCCTACAGGCTGTAATTTCTACCTCACTGTATAAATGGCAAGGCTTTAAGAAGCTGATTTTATCCTGAGTGCTGGATACTTCTTATATCAAATCTTCTTTCCAACTTCTTGGCTTCCTTAATCTGTGAGCTCTCAAAAAAATCCCAGAAAACAGAAAAACACAAAACAATAAAAACCAGTGAAATGGTGTTTATATAGATCTGCCTGAAAGTATTTTATATTATATATCACTGTGGCTGAAAGAGAAAGGATGTTTCTTTGTAAATAGCAGCTGGCTGGTTTGCTCTCCTATGCATTGATAGAAATTTCATGAATTCATTTTCTTGCAGCACAAGAAGAACTCAGAGCCAGAATGTGAATAAATTTCCCTTTATGTTCAGCATCACTTCCCCTGCACATGCAAACAGAAATGCTTCCAGTATTTAAGGTTTCATTTAACACAGTCACAGTCGGAAGCAGGAAGGAAAGTATAAAGAAAAGGAGTGGTTACAGCAAACACATCCCAGGGAAGGAGCCTGTGAGGTAGAGACAGGCTTTCCTATTTTGATTTGTAATCTGAGGATAATTCAATTAGACATTTCATGCAATTTAAACATTCATGCATTGTCCAGCACCAAAGCATGAAGTGTTCAGCAACAAACTAGACCTGACAGCCTTAGCAGGCCTAGAGAAAATCCCAATGTTTAAAATGAAAAGCCCTCACCTAATTGATGCCTACTGGAAAATTAAAAAAATAAAAAAAAATAAAAAAATTGAGGGGGAAGGGGGAACAGGGAGGGGTGAAAGAAGTAGAAATGGCAGAATGAGGCACATATCCTGGCTGGGCGCTTCACACCTCATTTGCAGCCATTTGCTTAATAGGATATTTCAAGGCCGGTATGTTCCTTTTAGAGAGAGATTTAAATACAAACGCACCTGATCACCCATCTGCTCCACCTCTCTGGTGGTAGCTGAAAGGCAGGCAGACATTCAGGAGCAGAATGGAAGGGAGCTACAGCTGCTTTTGAAAGCCAGATCCCTCCTGCCCGCCCTCAATAGCACAGAAGCATCGGAAGGCATCACCTGATGCCAAGGTCCCGATGCCATGTGACAGGAGAAAGTCCTGCCCAGACCTGTGGCCCACTCAGAGATGGCCAGAAATCAGAAAGCTGGAAAACCCATTTCACACAGGGCAAGGCATTGTACAGCCTTTTGGCTGGCATCACACATGGAGCCTGCAAGGGGTCGGTGGGGGCTGAGCCCAGCGTCCACTGCCCTGCTCTCCCTGGCTGGCTGCCAGCCAGCAGCCACATCCCTGCAGAACAAATCATGGGGTGCATGGCTTTGTGCCCACAAAACAGAGATGCTGACTGCTTGGGTAATAGCTTAGTGATGTTAAAACACTGTGTATAATAATAATGAAAGCATTTCAGGAGCCTTTTCAAACAAGGATGTTTCAGGGCCTTGTTTGCTTCAAATGTGTTGTCCCTTGTGACTTCTGAGGCAAGGGGAATGAAAGCAATTTGTCTTTTCCCCAAAAAGCTGCCCTGAAAGCAGAAGGTCACAGTAACCTATCAACCAGCTGGCTGTCAGGCAAGTCTGCTTTGATGGACACAGATTTGGGAGGCTCAAAGTCATTCTTCTGTTAATGACTTTTAGAGGCAACTGATGAAAGCACCATGAATCATCAAGTAAAACTTTTCTGGCAGGCTACATGCCTTTCATGTCCCTTCAATGGTTCCTGAGGGAATATCTGGAGCAGAAAAGCAAAACTTTTCAGGAATATAGCTCACCTATCCCCTCTTCATTTTAAGCATCATACAGGATCAAGTTTCGAAACCATAAAAATACATACAGTATATGTGGATAACAGATACAGTGGTAATTTTCCTTGAGCCTTTCTATTTGAAGATCCAGTGTCCAATGTACTTATAACCTATTCAAGTGTGAACAGTTTGTGCTGAAATTTTCCATTCTGAGTGTCTGCTGCAAACTGACCTTTGTATTTGTCAAGGAGTTGCAGAAGAACCATTCTGTTGGTTCCAAGGCTGATATTTGAGGAAAATATATTAAAACAAATCCCAACAGTAACTTCTGACTGTTTTATTGAAAAACTCTAATTCTTCAAGTCTTTGGAGAAAGGATTAAATTTGACAAATGGATGAGTGCTTTTATTGTCAGTTACAAGCCTCTGGAAACTCATGGCTTCCCTTCATTTGAGGTCACTTGAAATGGACAGGTAAACCCTCTGAAAAGTCTATCTGCAGTGAGGTTGCTCTATGTCTGACTTTCCTACTAAAATTAAGATGCTGCATTTCAGTCTGTTCTTCTCCAAGAATTAATCAATTCAATATCTGTGAATAAAGTCAATGGTAGAGCTGAATAAGAGCAATTTGACTAATTTTTATTTTTTTTAAACTATAGTTTTGGAGGATGAAAACTATTTGCAAATTCAGTTCAAAATTAGTAGTGAGTTTTACTCCAAATATTTGTAATATTTAGAAAGTTAGATGTTCATGCCTTCAGATACCTTGGTAGAAAGAGACCTTAGTAGAACATAAAAAGCACTTAGCAGAAATAAACAAAGTCTCGAAAAAGGAGAATCTTCTTATTCAGTGTTAGTGGGAATGAAGGATATTTTCAACATCACCTTGAAACAGGTGATGCTGATCACGCACACAAGTGGAGACCCTTAACATGAGAAATCCTTCAGATGAATAACCACAGGAATCTGTTACACCCCCCTCTTTCCTGGCGCTTCGGCAGTGCTTAGATAAATCAGCAATTCATCAGCTATTCAAACATGCCTCCTGCACATAGGCAGACTGACACAGACACATATATATACACAGAGGATGCTCCCATCTAGAAGTGAGCAGCAACTCTTTGCAATTTTCCTTTACAATGCAGCATCAACTGTTTCTGGGCATCTTTTGAAGTAGGCTTTTCTTCCTGTCCCAGTCACTAAGGCAAAATTGTTATAACCTGATTTTTTTTTGAAAATGACAGAAGGGGAAATGGAGTGGGAGATATCCCTGGGTTTATCTTTTTTCCTAACTTTTTTTAAGTAATGATGGTGCACATCTGCAGTTATTAGGCTTTATGGGGATGAAGGAATGCATCTGAATGAAGAAATTACAGATTCAGCAGCTATGTTGGTTTTTTACCTCATGCCTCACTACGTGCAATAAGAATTTAGGTCTCCAAATCAGTTTTTGGTTGAATTTGGGAAACTCATAATTTTCAGTTTATGATCTTTCTGATCCACAGCTGTATTCAAGGAGGTTATCCAGGAAGAATAATAATGGAAATTTAGCAAGCAGTTCCCTAGCTGAGGCACCAGACTGTACAGTACCCACAAGGGCACCCGCCAGCTTCACTGGCCCTACTAAAAGCAGTAGAACTACTCCACAGCAACAGGCACAGGAAAAAGCACCAGAAGTTTTAGTAATTGTAATTTGGGGTAGAAATTGTGTTTATAAGATACCACAGAAGATGAAGCCAAGCACTTTTAGAATTAAGATCTACAATTTCTGAGAAAAAAAAAATTAAAAAAGAAAAAGACATGTAAAATGCTGCTTACTGTACCAACAGGCAACTAACTGATCCACCATGTATTAGGGATATGCTAAATTCAACATTCCCTTTAAAAAAGTTTCAACTTACCAAGATGAGTTTTGTAATGAAATCCAATTCAGTATTTCTACTGTGCTGGCTTCTGTCTAGAAATGGTGAGATGCATTCTCTGTCTGGCACCCTGTAATCTGAACAGGCTCAACTTTGTCTTTCAGGACCTTGAGAGATATTGCAGTTTTATTTGTCATATAGGAGGTAAGGTTTATTCTCAATGTCTATTATTGATGAAGCCACTGACTACCTGAGACAGGATTCCTCTTACCTAGTTTTAAGCAATCTAAAAATGTTGTGTTTAGTATATCTAAGTTATCTAGAATCTTGTCATTAGCGAAGAGAGATGTCACCTTGAGATGGCAACCCCCCTTACCCTGAAATAAGTACCTATGCCTGGAGTAGGCAACAGCCCCAGCCTGTTTGGTTGCACAGGGACAACTACTGTATAACAGAATGTGGCTCCGAGGGTCTGAATTTAGTGATTGTGGGAAGGCAGATGCTGCTGCATGCAGGCATTTCAGCAAGAGGTTGTCATCCAGGCCAACGACATCAGATGCCCATCCTAGTGGGAAAACATGCAAAATTAACTAATAATAATAATAATAATCAACAAACAGAGTAGGAACAGCCCACCCACAACTGGGTACATTCATGCAAACGTGCAGAAAATCCAATCTCATTTTGAAAAAAAAATGGATTAATTGACACAAAAAAACCACTTTAGCAAATTTGAAGAAAAACACTCCATGTGTGCATGTGCATGCATCTGTACATATGCATGCCATTTGGTTCAGCCTGAGTATAAAACGTTATTCTGAAAATAATAATTCTTGGGCAGACAATACCCTTGAGGTCACTAGCACAATCTGGCCAGGCATCCACTGAATGGGACAACCGAAAAGCCTGCAGTGCCTCCTCCTCACTTGCCGTTAGCAGCAGCACATGCAGGGCAGGCTTCCACAGAACTGGGGGATTACAGCTGCTTGGAGGCTCAGCTTCACACTCTGGAGACAGAAACCCAAACTGGGACCTCCTAGGTGTCTGGAGAGCACATGGGAGAAGACCCCAGGGTTCCAGCTCAGCTTTCTGGCAAGGCCATCTTTCTAATGTTGAAGTGAGCATGAAAATGCAGGTTACAAACATAATAAAACATGAAGTCATCCCTCTCCACAATGTGTTTTCCTTTGTAGATTAAGAAAACCTCAGCAGCTATAGGATATCTTCAAATCTGTAATTCCTCCTGTTTTTGAGCAGTTTCTCACATCAGGGAAAACTACTCAGGCGCATAAGTGAGGAAGCAAACACTCTTTGAACAGATTCCTCTCTAGGGCAAGGGGCTGCATCGTCTGTCCAAGCTGGCTGGTCACACGCCGTCAACAAGAATGACTGGAGGTGCCTGAAAAGCCAACTCCTCCCTCCTGATGCCTGCAGCCTGTCACCATCGTCTGAATTCAGCACGCATTGCGTAGACGTGCCCTTTCTCCACGGGAACTGAGCAGCTGAAAGCGACATGACACTCCATCAGCTTATGAAAGCTTGAAAACAATCAGCACTGAGTTTCTCTATGGGCTTTCAGGGATTTTATGCCTTTACTTACACTTAATTAGCAGAAATAAGAGGGAAAATTTAAAAAAAAAGAATTCTAAAATGTACCAGCTACCAACCCACCTTTCCCAAACATTTCCAGCACTTAAGCCCTATTTACTCCTAGAAAATACGCTTTTTTTCCCAGGAATTTTCCAGATACAGACATTATTTGTAGCATGAACAGAAGCTATTTAAAGAACTCTTTCACAATTGTTTTTCAAACATGGTAACTGCTCTCCTGTTTACACAAACAACTTGTCTATGAAAAGTGATAACTGCGTCAGAATAATTACTCTCAATCAGACAATGCATCAGTACCTCTAGAGTTTGCCTGGAAAATGATCACAATTTAAAATCTTGCTTTAATCTACTAATTTTTAATAGTAGCTGAATGTCCTGGTTTGACCAGTAGTTAGGGTCAAAAGAACAATCTTTTTGAGGAAAGGTCTCCAAGACCCCCCTCTCCCCAATAAGATGGGGACAACAGTAAACAAAAACAAAAAACAAACTAGGCACACAGACAGTGAATTTCTAAGAATAGCTTTATCTAAATCTAAATGGTACAACAATATGAAAGAGATCAGCAATAAAGAAAGATAAGGTGGTTAGTTCAAAGATGGCTTTCGGCCCTTTCTCCCTTCTAATCACTCAATGTCTGTCCTGCTGGCACAATGTTGGCAGGTTTCAAATCAAAACACCTCCTCCTTNACTGAATTAAAACAATGACCTGTAAATAGAATCATAGAATAATCATGGTTGGAAAGGACCTTCAAGATCATCAAGTCCAACTGATATTATGTATGAATGAGACAGATCACCATTTGAGGCTACAAACCCTTGATGCTAGATTGGAGGTGGAGATCTCAACTACCAAAGGTGTTGCAGAAAGTACAGTGCCCAGGAGATGACCCTGGCTGCTAATGATTAAGGATATGCTGCTGATGCTGCCAGATCTGAAGAACTGAGGAGGGGAAGTAGAGCTGTGTGATTAATGGTTTTTACAGGGTGGTGGTCTACAAAAAGGACGGCCTACAAAAAGCATTTGCTGGAGTCAGGAAATTTTTTTTCCACTGCCCTAGAGAACCACAGGTAATTATTTCCGTATGCACCTATCACTTCCCTGAAGGCAAAAGTAACTCCTCAGACAAAGCCCCTTCAGCCCTCCAGTGGGAACATATACTCTACATTTACTGATAGTGGGTGTTGTAGGAAAAGATAAACTAGGCAAAAATGTCATTCATCTGATCCCATATCCCAGTCACTAAGGTCAAATGATGGAGGCAACAGAACTGACACCACTCTTCAAAGTTTTGGTCTCTTTTGTTTTCTCTTTTCTCTCTTTTGTTCAGTATTTTATTTATTTACTGGTTGATTCTTTTTTATTACATGTTTTTCTTAGCCTTCTGGATTTATATCATTGTTCTCTTCAAAAAAACCAAGTTACTGAAAAAAGAGCTATTTTATGTGTAACTTACCAATTTCTGATAGAGTCACCCAAGAACACAAAAAATGCACAAAATTGCCCCACTAGTGTTTGCATGCTGAAATCTGCCCCTCCTGTAAAATTATAATAATTCACGCAAAATGGAACAGCTGCAATAAACCTTTTCCATTCACAGAAATGAGCTGAGAACTTCTTCTGGTAAATTGTCATGTTGTCCAACTGGAAACAAGGACCATCAAGGTCATCAAAAGCAAAGATCTACTCTCTTTGCACCCTTCACCAAGCTGCCAGAAAAAAAGAGTGGTCCTGTTGTGAGGCAGTACCTACCTTATTCCCTCTCTCTATCTCTGTTGACTGTGGTTTCTCCTGCACAGTGCTATGCTCTTTGCCTGAAGCTTGAGGATGTCTTCCAGCCTCCCAGAGCTTTTCATTACCTTATCTTCATTATTTAGACAAATGCAGAACACTTCTCCAGACAGGTTGCAGGGCGCCAGTTTATCTGTACGATTATAATTATGAACCTTTATCCACAGCATCCAGTCTCTCCCTAAAAATCAGTCACTGACTGATTAATGCTCTGTAAACAGGGGGATCTCCATGCTACAGTAGTAGATGTACTGCTCTCCTCTTTTGATCCTGCTCCTCTGTGTTTCACTGCTTGCTTCTTGTTTTGCTTTTCTGACATTACCTGGCCACTTGCCATCTTAATGTTTATTGATTGAAGAATACTCATGATCTGCTTACTGGGACCTGTGTCACACATTTAAAGGAGTTTAGCTTGAATATATTTACCTAGCTGGTCAGGGGCAAGGGGTAGGTGTCCTGAAGTTGTGGCATGTTAAAGATAAGTGTTATCTTTGTCTCTGTACTGACTATGAAAACTTGCCATGGTCAGGATGTTGCAGGGCTAAGCATGATACCATGTAATTACATGGAAAGAGGAGGCCAATAACATTTTTTTTTCCCTTGGGAATTATATGAAGCTATCCTGTAGCATACCAGTCAAGTGATACAGAGCTTTTTGGGTGACATACTTACTTTACTTGTTTCTTTGAGGATCACTTATTTCTTTTGAATGCCAGGTTATAAAAAATCTATTATAGAAAGACAAAGTTCTATATTTTCCTTATAATTTTACAAATTATAGGAGGGCTTCTCAGAAACATAATCCCATCAATGTAGCCATATGTGCAAACAGCATTTGAAATGTCATCTTCTATGCCCTCTAACTGTGCTGTTTAGGACAAGGTATGTTTTTATGCTATCTAGAAGCCTTGGCAAGAAGGAGAAAAGAACAATGTCTCTCAAAAATGCAGCAACTCACCATGTTTCACTTAAAACAGATATGGATGCTAAGATATACAAGTCTAGTATAGACAGTGAAATAAGACAGAACATTGCTTCTTTTTGAGTCAAAAACAGGAAAAAGGACTTGAAAGAGTCAGTCCAAATTTCCTGACTTGTCTATTGGAATAGAAGTTCCATTCGTTGTAGAAGGACAATTATCTTCTTTTGGCTCCATGTGTGAATTTCCATCCAGTTACAGACTCTGCCTCACCACAGATGGGCTTATCATGAGAGAGGTCCAGTTGAGCTGTGCACTGTGCGTAAACATAACAAGAGATATTTTATCTCCAAAGAACTGAAGAGACAGCAAAAGCTAGGAAAAATTTCTCTTTTTATTCCCATTTGAAAATGGGAAAATTGTGGGACATGGTGACTTGCACCAAAAAAACCCCAGCAACCTCACAAGGAATAGCCCCAAAAGCTCATATTTCTTGGGATGCCCTTAGCATCCAGAGAACTTGAAAGACCTCAGCAAGAGTCTGGGAAGCTGCTTCTGTGTTCAGAGAGTCTAACCATTTCAGTAAATATCTTTGGTGACAGCTACCCTCTGAGCCACAATGACCCATATTCTGTCACTGTGCTGGAAGTTACTGCCTTTGGATGCTGCTTTTTCCTTGGAATTTTTGTTTTTGGAAGAAATGCATTTCTCTTTCAATAAAGAAAGCAGTTTAAAGGCAGTTTCCCTAACTTTCCTAAAGAGAAAAAAGAGGTCATACATGCTGACATTTTCTTGTAACCACTTTAAAGTTCTACAGACCCTCACAGTTTCTTCCCCCAAACCAGTTAGGACAGGACAGTTTCTATTTTTCTTTCTGGCTGGGGGAAAGTTTATGAAACAAAAGGAATATGCCTTAGAGCAGCATTTCAAATAGAAAATCATCTGCCCTGAAGATGTGAAAACCCATTTTGCTAAATTTATCAGTTTCCTAGCTGAGAAAGGTCAAAATGTGAATTTATCCAGCAAATTCAGCAAAGCCTTTTAGGCTTCCACTGTCTCAGCTGGCATAAATCTAAAACTACATCCTTATGGTTGAATGCTAGTGGGGCTTGGCTTTTTGTTGTATATGAAAATGTTCTATAGAAAGTTGGGGTACTGAGACAATGCAAGGTCAGAAAAATGAGTTTAAAATTAACAGTCCACAAATATGGAATTAACAAAACAAACAACAACAAAAACCACCAGAAAAAATTATGCAGAACCACTTCTACTCTAGAGAGAGCCAAATCCATTAAGCTAATTAGTTAAGCAACTGATGTTCTAAGCTGACATTTTTTCTTCATTTAGGATCTTTCATTCTTCATGCAAGAAGATCTCTCATTATTTCTTATCTAAACAAACCCCAGTATATGGGCAGTATTCTGCAAACAGTTTGCTGATAAAATTTTCCTCAAAACAGTCACAATCTGGAATTTGAAGTGTGACCTAGGTGACTTATTACATAAATTCTATTTTCTCTTTGCTTATGAACGAGCGATCCAGACTTTATAAACAACTTCCTTTATCCCTCCCTCAACAATTAGTTTAATGCCAAAATAGTTTCCTTTGAAGATTTTTATTAAAAAGAAAAAAACAACAGGAAGATGGATAACAGGACACTTCAATGTAAACCCCTGTTCTGTCACACTTCTCATAAGACACGGACATGACCAACAAAGCCAGATCCCCAGAAGACATCTGACAGAGCAACCCAAAAGGCAAGGCTTTTGAGTATCTTTTCAGCTGCTGCCTTGCTTGAGAGTTGTTTAAACTCACAGGCTGCTGGAATCCCTCCAGTAGAGTATCTCTGTTCTGGCACACACATGACTCCATCTACTGAAGCAGCTCCGAGTCCTAAAACTCATCAGGAATTGCAAATTTGTTTCTTTTGCCCCCATCTGCCCAGGATGCACAGGGAGACTCTGGCTTTACAGCCTGGGCTTGGGGCACTGACTGGAGTGGAGGGGACAGGAAAGATAAATCCCTACCAAACAATGCCAGGAAAGGCAACAGACCGGAGGCAAGAGCTAGATTCAAACCTTGGTATAAATCAAATTGGCATAGCAGCTGCTTTATCTGCCAGAGAGGTAGGAAACTTTGCACCTCCCCATGTCCTTCCATGGTGGCTGCATTGCATGCAAGTATGGCTAGGNCCAAGTGATTTTCAGACTGTGCCTGGCATGCAAGTAGAATGGAAATAAGTTAGGTGTATAACTAAAATGAGCTAGGTGTTTCACAAATGATAGCTTTGCACTGAAGAAGACAGATACATCCAGGAATCATTTAGGCACTGAAGCCCATGAGCCAGACCAGCAGTGGCCAGTCAGTTCTGGTTTGCAGGTTCCTGTGGAAAGCCTCCTCTAGAAACATCAAACACAAAGATTACTGCAGGTATACACAAGCTTGCTTGTCTACATCAGCTTTCACAGCTTCTCAAGAAGTATTCCATAGGCTTCCAGGGGCCCAGTGTGTTGAAATACACTTAAGTTAGAGACTGGAGACAAGTCTGTTCTCTAAGTGCAGCAGTATACAGAGGTACCTTAGCTAACACTGAATGAATCATTACTGATATAAACACCTCCATTTTCATGACGCTAGTGGGCATGCAGAGGAGCTTACATGCCTTGACTTCCTTCCCTTGCAATAACTCATTCATCCCTCTGTATTTTGTATAAATATTCATCTCTTGCAATAGCACATCCATTATCCTTCTTCTCTATCATATATAAACAGCTACCACTGAAGCCAATGGATACTGTCCCACTTTATAGAATACCAAGGAAACAAATAGCTGTCCTTTGGGATGGCTCTTCCACACCACACTTGTAGTGCAGCAAGCTGCCAAGCAAGGCAGGCCCACACCAAACACTGGACCCACACACTGTCATGCCATCAAGAGGGAGAAGAACACTGAGGAACAGGGCAGGCCAGCAGACTGCAGCATGGTGCCACTGTCTCCATACTCAAGACTATCACCATGCCAGACCTTAAAAGGCTTTGCTGTCTCTGCAGTACGTTTCTGCTCCTTCCCTCCTCCAGGGAAGTTCAGGAGATTAAAAGCTTAGAAATTCTTCTAGTCATGGCATGAAAAGTGGCTGCATTCCATAGGGTTGCTTTAGCCTCTCTGTCAGGATCAGAGGAGAGGAGACTGCTCACATCCAGCCCCAAGTTTTCCCCAGGTGAATTGCATAGCATCTCCTGCAGAGTTTCTTGAATGGGTAATTAAATTGTTCCAGCAGAGGCTTTCATGTTTCCTGGGGCTGGCACAGAGGGGATTTAGCAGGACACCAGGAGCATGGTGGAGAGTGGGTCTTCCAAGTCCAGAAAGCTTGTTTTCTCATGCTTTTCTTACTCCCTCATGCTCTCTAGAAAATGAAAGACCAAGCTTGACTTTTAACCATTGAATTTTCTGAGTGTGTTCTGGTATTGATCAAGAAGTTGCCTCCTTTGGACTCTAAGTGATCATCTCTGAATTGTTAGTCTACATACATGCCTGCAAGTGAGGTACCCTGTGAGATTTTTTACTAAGCTAATCTGTTTCTGCACACTGAAGCTTAATAAATGTTACTCCTCTGCCATGCAAGGCCTGAGGTTGTTCTGCTGAGGAAAAAAAGGGTAGAAATTGAATTTGAGGCTAAAGCATTTTCTGCAGGATCAGAATTTTATATAAGCCTTAAGCATTGAATATTTCTTACTAAAACATCTCATCAAAACTAAGAAAAAGAAAACACCTTATACTTTTGAAAGCAGCAACACTTTTTTCCCCAAAACCCCCATTTATTACATGTCTGGAGAAAAAATGCAGACTGGATTGCCTTTATGGTCTGGATTCTGCCATACCTCCTACCTTGAACTCGCTCAATTGTCAACCCAAAGTCAAATTATAACTAGTGATAACTGTAAAAGGATAGCGCTGTATTTTGGTCTGGTATTTGGAAAGTTCTCCCTTTTCAGTCTTTTGGCATGTTTGATGATTACATTACAAACATTTGAAGGAGTGAAGAATTTTGGATTTTTAGCAGAAGGTTCCCCTAACAGCAAATCCAGCCCCACAAGCAGCACTGCAAGCACTGCTCCTCTGGGGGAAGAGGGGCTACAGTTCCCCTTATGCAGAAGCAACAATTTAACATACCTTTCTTGCTTCACAGGTAGATGTCCTACAGATACTACTTCAGGCATATAAATTCGTCTAAAGAGATCAGATGTTTACTGTAAGATCAGATATTCAGAAAATTGAGCCATCTCTTTAGAGAAAATACAAACTATTCCAACAGCTTGTCATGCAGTTTCTCATCTCTTCCTCCATCTGCCTTTTTTACTAAGACCTGTCTTTTCAAATTCTACCCTTTGTTTAAAATTAAGAACATCTTTTTTCTTCTTACCAGGAAGAAGTATTTCATCCCAGAAATGTTTATAGGTCACTGACAATGATGCACAATTTGTGCTTTGCTCATTAAGGACTTCCCAGTTAAACTTTGGCTCTTCCCTGTCTATTGCTTCAATTAACCTTCCATTTGGCATTTAGCTGCCTATTAATGCTAACAACGTATTGTTATGAAAACATATCAAGTTGCTCTTGTTAGGCCATAATCAGTCTTTCTGGCATGAAGTACAGTCAGGTGCAATGTGGACTTTAAGTTCACTTCTAAATTTCAAAACATGACGTAATCTGTAAAAGTTCAGTAAATTACACTCTTTCTGTTCTATCTAATATGTGAGGTAAACTGCTTTTCATTCAATTTTGATATGCCCTCAAAGCCAAGTATCACATGCAGAAGAAGTTGCATCTGAAATGTTTGATGAGTAGACAATTTCTCCTCTATGGGTACTGGAATCTACTAAGATTTGTCAGACAAACTTTTGGCTTGGATTTGTTTTGCTTAGAGGTCCACGTGCAATTTCCTCCATTGGGCTATGGAGACCCCATAGCTACCTCAGATCTCCATCTGGGCCACTCCATTTCCTTTTGAACCTGCTCATCATCTTCAGTGCATAGAAGCTCTTTACACAAAGCCACTAGGGGCAGGGAAGTTGCTTTTACATTTCTCAGAAGGCTTCCCAAATACAAATCTTATTTTCATAAAACTGCTGTGAGGGAGGTCAGTCTTACCCCACTTGCAGTGTGATTGAAGGAACTGAGACACAGATGCTTTGTCTAAGACTGATCTCGCTCTGGGACCAAGAGGATGGAAGCCAGATCTCTTCTCTCCATGTCCAGTCTCAGAGCATTCCCGTGCAGGCTCATTTGGTTGCTGACAATTACTCAAGTCAATGCAATCATTGTATCTCACTTAATGAATACCACAGATTAAATAAAGTTTTTTTCCTGTATGTATTTTACTTAGCAGATCTATACAAGTCCCAGATTTAGTTTGACTCACAAAAGCATGAAACAGTTGTTTCAGTGCTTCAGGGACAACTTAAACCTGTATATGCTGGAATTGAATGTATTATCAAAGTATATACATTTGAAATATGACTCTTTGTGATGGCAGAGGAGATCAGGTAATTTGAGCACAAACAAATTTAATTACATAAATATTATTTCTTTTATTCCTAATGTTTTATTCCTAAGCATTAATTTAGAGGGGATTTTAGCTTGGCTAATCCAATAAAGAGTAGTGACTTGGAATAAAACCAGTAAAAACTACTCCACGTCCTCTGCTTTCTCTTGTAGCAAGCAGCCTATCCCACCATTAGCTTTTAAGCTTTCAGACACATCTTTTCCATCACACCCACTGCTGACATTTCCCAAACAAACCACCTCTATGGATTCAGTGTTTCAGCAAATAGTCATTCTCTCCTGCCACAGGATATCCTACAGCTGTCTTACCAGTGAACCTAATCAACCTGCTGGGGAGACCTGAATTATTATTGATGTAAGGCTCATTGAAATTAGTTATTCCCTCCACTTAATCCTAGTGTGAGAAAATGAGATTTTTGCATATATAAATACCAAGTTATCTCAAGCAGGTAAGGAGAAAGAATGACTTGAAATACCTGCATTGTTCTGTCAGTGCTACATGAATTACTGGAATATTTAGTAAATCAGTTGAATGATGATTCCAAGTTTGTTTCAGATTGTCATCCAGGGTATACCTTTGTATGCAAATGAGTCATAACAATTACAACTTACTAGATTTCTTAGGGAAGATCTCAAGGCTCTAGCACCGGTCATCCACATCTCATAGGAAGAAGTCTTAAATAAGCCTTTGCAGATCTGTCCAAGAGCCTTTTTACACATATTTGTGACTGCAGCTGATTCTGAGAGAAGAGCCTCCAGGGACAAAGGCATCACAGATGCCCAGTCTTGCACATGGCACCCTGAATGAGGAATAGAATAGAGTAGAGTAGAGTAGAATAGAATAGAACAGAACAGAATAGAATAGAATAGAAGTTGGAAGACAGCAACAACTAGTTCAACTGCCTGACCACTTCAGGGCTAATCACAATTTAAGCATACATTTGTCAAGACAAAAGAACAGTACTGTGGTAGTCAAGGAAGACTGCTGACTTCAGAACCAGTCCAACATCACCATATCAGTCAGGGAAGAAAACTGCCCAGCCTGTCTGAACAAACAACTCAGATCCGTAGGAGAGAACACCAGAAGTACCACTTAGTCTAAAATTGTTCTGCTGGATCAGTACTACTGCTAGCCACAGGGCCCACTATCAATAAAGCTTGATAAAAGAATAAAGCTTCCCTTCCTGCATGGGATGAACAACCCACTGTCAATGAGCTCACACCAGCACAGCTAGGACATGGTTTGCTGTTGCAAAGAGGCAAACCTGCAGATGTTCCCAGGAGGGGAGATCATGGTCCCAGCCAGTGTCCTGATGGCTACAGGGATGCTGCTGATTACAAGAGCCAAGTCCCCTAAAAGTACTGTATATGTTCAGAAGGTGTCTGGTGGTGGTTTTTTGTTTGTTTGTTTGTTTGAATCATAAAGACCTTGGTTTTTCNAAGCCTAGCCATACATACATACATATATACAGACCAGATGGTGAAATTCTGCTCCTGTAAGGGTTTTCTGAACCATGAAACCAGTAGAGGACCATACTCCAATCACCCTATGTGCTCCAAGCAGTGCCTTGTATCACAAGAGACTGTAATGAAGTCATTAGGCCTACTGGAGGAGAAAAGAGCTATTTAAAGTAGGTCTATCACCAGAATTGGTCTGAAGTGGAATTTTCCATTTTATACATATGACAGATAAGGCTGCGACTGCACCACGCTGCTGGCAGAATTAGCCATGGATCCAATTATGCCTTTCCCTTCAGCCTTGTAAAGCTCCCTTTCAGAATCCACAGTCAGCAATAAAGCAGTCAATGTTTACCTAAAATGTTTATAATGCTTCCCTCTCCCTTGTGCGCCTTGTCAGTTTGCAAGAAAATACAAATACATTGTTTATCTACCCTGGAAGCATTTCCCCAGACATCTAGGGAAGACCTTCACACATACCAGATGCGGCTTTTAATGAGTAAGGCTTTTAAATTTCATAGTTATGGCGTCCCTACCAGCAGTGCTATTTGCTGCATGCTGCAGTTTAAGAGCAAGAAAGAAAAAAAGCCACATCAACAAAGCCTGCTAACGAGAGTGTCAGCTCAGCACGTAGCTTCTTCCTTTCCTGGGCTATTGCAGAGCATAAACCCTCTGAAGGTTACTGCCAGTTTCAAATATTGACCTTGATGTCCTGTCCCCTATAATATTCCTTAAAATCCATCATCTCAAACTAAGTTTAAGTTAGGAAACCTAATTAGTAACAGAGACCATGTGTAATAAGCTTAAGGGGAGGGAGGATAGAACCTCTTGCAGGTGGCCAGCTCTTTGCTGAATGATTCTCTGCAATGGTCATGCTTCAAAAATTTAATTCTCTGTAATTTCATTTAGGATGGGGGAAACAAAACAAAATGAGCAAAGTGATATAGGATTTCATTTATATTCTGACAGGTACATTCATCTAAAGTTTACCTATAATAGCTGCAGTTTCTGTAGCTTTCTTCCAATGCATTTAATGGTGTGAAACAAGTAGCAATAAAAAAAATACAGGACATACTTGGCTTTGCTATTTGCTATTTTTATATATAAAAAAAGGAGTCTCCCTACTGTCAGGCTGATTGTATTAACTTGAGATTCCTATGGTCCTTCAGACTTGATTGCTTTTTGATTCTTGCTTAGTAGAAGTGGCAATAAAGAAGCTAAAATCATAATTCCTCTTTAGAAGGCAAAGGGGAGGCCACTTCATTTTTGTGGTGAGTGGCATATTTTGTTGCTTTAATTAAAAAGTTGTTCTGAGAAAGCTTAACTGCTTCTGCAGTTTTCAGAGCACAAAAGGGTGCTGCTTACAGAGACACTTTGGGAATCGCCTTTGCAATTTTTCTGAGCTCTGTTGATCTTATTGTTTAAGCATACTAAGAGAAGCAGTCATCCCATTTGAAATATTCTTTTTATCTTGAAAAAATAAATCAATCATCTCAGTGATGGAAATGTATTTCCATTTTTGTAGCTCTTAAAGTGCTGTCCATCTATATCAAGGCTCCTGAAGGAAGATTTTCAGCAACCGAACACCCTCTAAAAACAAAAAAGACTTAAGTATCAAGCAGTAATTGAAGACCTTTAACCCAGAATTGCAATGATTCTCAAGTGCCTGCTCCCTGTGAGATGAATACCCAGAAACCTCCCTGCGAGTGAGCCAAAAGTGAGCATTACTGTGCAACCATGAACTACTGTTCTTTTCTGGAGACAGCAATGGCTAATGGATTCATCAGTGTATTATGTAATCCTCTGAGCTAGCCAGACTCTCTTGAGACTCAGTTTTCACTTTTAAAAAGCCAATACACTTCACTGGTACTTTCAGCTTTTCATATGACAGCATTAAGAATTAATATTTTACTGAGATTAATAACAGTGGACTAAGGAGGTCATGTTTTACTTCAGAATCATGTGAGAGATCAGCTAAGATGCAGGTGGCTTAGAGACCTTTAACTTACTAAAGTTAAATCACATCTAGGTTTTTTTTAATTGATAATGCCAAGCTCTTTCATGCTGCCTGTGACTATAAGACCAACTGTTCCTTTTGCACTGGATTCATGACAAAGGCCCCTGCTAGCTTAGATCTAAGCTCAATCAAAACTACAGAGACATATTTGAGGTGCCTGCTATATTTCCCCCTGCTCTATGTGCCGGCAGAAATATCTCTCACTTCCAACAGTAAAATTAGCTGCAAGGGAATGTAATTGTCCCAGCATCCAGGGTTCATTTCCTAATCTCTGAAACTATCCTTTACTAGAAAAGTGAGGTGCAAGTTGAGCTTCTTCTCACCAAATCTTTTGCTATAGATTAAAGTTGTCCAACCTATAGTTTTCACCTACTGAGACACTGAAGAGGGAAGAAAAACCTCAGTCCCACTCAGTTCTTCCAAAGGGACCCTCCAATTCATCTCCTTAATCAGAAAGGGAAGTAAAAAGCCTCAGCTGCTATCACTTCTCTGAAAACTAACCTCTGGCTAAAATTTAAGATCCAAGTTCCTCAGTAAAACACTAGCTGGAAAAGTTGGTCAGGGAAGCCTCAGACTGACACAGGGCTGGACATTCCAAAACATGTAAGTGTGGCTTCTGCCACTCATGCTTGGAACAGGGCAGGAGTATCTCCTTCTTGGCTTTTGAGGTGTGTTCATGAAGAGGTTAAGGGAGACCAAAGTCTCACCAAACTTCTTGCTTTGCTGAGTGGTGAGGGAGTAGCATTATGTCACACTTGGTCCATCAGTGGAGGTCATAGGCAGAGCCCCCCTCTCCTTTACATATTTGAAGTCACACACGCTCACTGTGAAGCCCAGGAGAAATGCCTTGGTACAGAGGAAAACACTCTTGAGCTGGGACCAAGCAGAGCCTTGAGGTGCTACTTTGGATTTAACTTCCTAGCCATGTCATTCTGCTCTGCTTTGTAGCACTTGAGGCAACACTATTCAATTCCCTACTACTAATACCCTCATTTGAAGGAAAGCAACTTCAGTAGCCCTAATATTCGATCTCAGACTCACAGCTGGGGAAAACTAGAAGCTGTTTTGTGATTCAAAAGGAACAGAACAATAACCCACTGAGGCTACTTCTCCTGTGTGTGGATGGGTGAGTCAGATGGATAATTGGACAATGCAGATCAGTTAAGCCTAATCCAGTTAATAGAATTAATTTGTAAATTAGTACACATTAGGTGAATCAGCTGCAATTGATTTTGACAGAAATGTTAAAAAATATTATAATATTAGTTACAATGAAACACAGATAAATATTGATTCTGAAGACGTTCCAAAGAAGGAAGCCACTATGTGGAAGTTTTTTGCCTGTAAAGTCTGGAGAAGCATATTTTCTTGCTGATTTGTACAGCTTTTATCACCTTGAGAACTCAATGGATTTTAAATAATCATTAGAGAAAGGCTGAGACAGTTCTGACTGGAATTGAGGAATTGATGTTATTGGGACTGATATAGGGATCAGGTGCAAGGAAAAGGAAATAAATGGTTTTAAATTTGGAAGCTGGCCTAAGAAAATCAGTTGGTAAAATCTGGCCCACTCACACTCTTCCTGGGAAAGCTTGGAAACATGTCTGGGCTATTGCTATGAAGTGATAGAACAGGTAAGCACCTGATATTTGAGCCAGCTCGGTATCTTCAGGATGGTGATCACTGGAAGGAACATGAATAGTGTATTTTATATGCTATTAAAAAGCTGAAAAAATGCTTTGATCAGGTACAGTTAATAGGATCTCCTGAGTAAAAGTAGAGCTGCAGCTACCAGTGCACTAAGATGATTTAGGAAGATGCTATGCATTGAAGTGTGTGTGATCAGAGCACACTGAAAAGGCAAGGTGAACACAGAATAAATGTGCCATCCCCACCCCAGGAGAAAGAGTTGTCCAAACCTACAGTTTTCACCTGCTGAGACACTAAACAGGGAACAAAAAAAAGCTCAGTCCCACTCAGTTCTTCCAATGGGACCCTCAAGTCCTTAATTAAAAAGGGCAATAAAACCCCTCAGCTGCTATCACTTACCTGATGCAGTGATGGCAAAACCTAGTGTAGCATAAATGTATCTGGAGGAAGAAGATCAAATCATGGCTGCATCAGTTTAGCAGTTTAATCTGACACCTCCCTGGAATTGACTAGCACCGGAAACACATACTGCTGCAGTGCTAGGTTGCTTCACAGTACCAGTCCCTAATCCTTCTGAGCTATAAATACAGAGTTTGATCCTTAACAGGTATAAATAGTGCCTCTCCATAGATTTCAGTACATTTCTGGCAGTTTGTACTTGCTTTGGATATCACTGATCAACGTCATGTATACAAAATTTCCTCAGTAGCACAAAATAGGTAACAGGTTTGATTAATTATTTCTTTATTTTAACAAAGGTCCTTTATATTCTGTTTTTCTGACACTTTCCTGCATAGAAAGGATTCACAGCTTTAGAAAAGCTTTTGTAAAGGACTTCACTGCAATCATTTTAACTTCACGTGAAAGTCATGCAGCTGCCAGAGAAGCTAACCTGTGTAAAGAAACTATTACCTATAAAGTTTTTAGTCTGTATGTAGACCTTCACAGGCATGCTATTGTACCTTTTTGAAAGGATTCAAAACAGGAAAACAGCTATAACTGTTGTGTTGTCCAGCTCCTGAATTATGTCTATCAAACTTAGAGTCTCTCAGATCACAGTCATGGCTTGTCAAGTTTGATGTGGAGCTGGTTAAATGCAATGTCACAGTAGGTTACCTGGGGTGGTGCACAGAAGGCTGCTTGCCAGTCAGCTGGCAGCCCTGTGGTATCTATCAAATTCAGCAAAATACTGGAAAGTAATTCATGATGTAGACTTCCAGTGATTTGAGTCATGGGTTCTGCTTTTCCATGTTAATGCTTCATAACTGTGAATGAGAAACCAGCCATCCTTCCCAAGCACTGCCAGCTCTTCACAACCTCCTGATCCTTGCACACAAGTTACGACACACAAACCACACAGAGCCATAGCTGAAAGCCCCCTTGTTCCCAGCTGCAAGACTCGGGCACCACAGCAACTCAGCAGGATGGCCAGCTTTCCTCATCTCATGCCCTTCTGTCATCTAACTCTAGGCATTTCCAGTGGTGGCCCCTGACTTCCCATCAGCAAGCCCTGGGGACAGCAATGCCAAGGACAGATTCAGATTTTCTGCCTGATCCCTTTGTCATTGAGAGGCAATGGAACACCTTCCCCTCCAACTGCTATTCTCACTGCTGTCCCTTGATGCTCAGCCTCCAGCTGAAATTGTGCTCAGCAGGAAGAGGCAGAAGTGGATGGAGTAATTCAGAGTTATAAATCAACAGACAAATGCAGAGCCCTTCCTTTCAAATTTGCATCAAGCCAAACAAACAGTGTGTCAGCTTTAAGCCAATTGTAATGCTGTTGTCTCTGCCTGATTTCAGGCACACTGCTAAGATGAAGACACACATCACTGACTAAACAGCCCTTGTGCATTCCAGGTTTAGATCCCACTGAAAGAATGCACTTTGGCCCTGCTGAAAAGTTGCATTAAGATGCAACAAGAAAAACAGTGGATCTGTTCAGCAGGAGGAAGAGCACAGGAACCTTTGCTTGCAGAGCTCTTTTCCAGGACACACTAGCAAAGACTAAACAGCCCTGGGCTCTGGTAATCCTCATGAAGCTTGAAAGAAGGCCATGCAGGCCAGAGTTCAGAGAGATCCTCAGGCCCAGAACATTCATCAGTCCTTGAGCACATCGATTGTTGTCACAGCATGAAAAACAGAGCCATCAAACTGACTGTGTGTTTTTAGGGCCTTTGACCTGCCATGACTTTAACGAGATGTTACGGAAATACTACGTGTATGATAAGGCATGTACGTAGATATAAACTGATGTGCTGCAAAAGCCTTTTGTTTGTGTGATCCCGTGTGTAGCTCAAACAGCAGCTTTCTCAGCAGGCAGTAGGAAAGCACTCTGAGGTGCCCAGCGTAGAGGTGAACCTTGCTTTCAGGACACTGAGTTACATAACTCAGCGGCATGAGGCACCATGGCCGGTGTGGGGTTTTAACCATCACTTCATCCAAAGTGCCCTGTGCTGCTGAAAATTTCACAGTTCAGCTCACAGTAAATTGATTCTTTTACTAGGTCAGGCCTGGTAACAGGCGTTGATTTAAGCAGCTTATTGCAACAGATGACTTAATGCTGCTCTTAAACGGCAGCTCTCTATGATCAGACAGAGGATAGATTCTCCTCCTGGTGACACATCCCCAGAGACACAGCTGTGCTGGGAGCATGGCAGAGCAGGAAGATTGGCCTCTGCTATTTGGTAGCATTTTCAGGAAAAACAAACGTTGTTTACTTCCTAACCTTCCTACAGAAAATAAAGAATTGCTGCTCTGGGCTATTTCAGAGAGATAATGTGAGTGACTCACTTGAGCTGTATATTGACCTCAGGCCCTGCAAAGATATATTTTACAGTGCTTTTAAAAACAATTAATGCAGATTTCTGTACTTCTGAAGATGCCCAGAGTGCACTTAAGAGTTTTTCATGAGGTGTCAAACCACATACATCTAGCAAAGTCCCATATTATTTGTTATTATTAGCCAACATAGCCCTTATTGTTGGTCATACCATCTTCCAGGCTGTACTCTCCATGCTAAAGCAGCTTCTCAATTTGTATTTACAGTCTTAATGTGCCTGCATGTAACAGCTCTGTAAGAACTGTACAGTGCCAGATCCATACTAAACCCTGTCTTCAGATGTGGAAGTAGATTTTGTGATCAGCTCTTATCTCTAAACACTGAGCTAAAAACAGAACTAAATTCCCACACAAGTCTTACAGTGTTTAGTTACAGACCTGGATTCAGCAGGTCTGGTTTTGGTTTGTGTTTAATTTTAATAGCTACCCTCCACTATATATGCTTTGAAGCAGAGATATTGCTAGGCATGAAAAGTGCTTGCACCATGTTACCTACATTCATTATCTACTTAGTGAGATGCCTCATCACAGCGTCTACTTTCTAGAAGTGACTTCTAACGACAAACTTTCTCAGCCCCTGCTCTTCCCTGCAAATCATCTGTCTTCATCCGTTAAGCTTCCACAATCACCATTATACCCAGCTGAGTTCACCCACTTCACATCCAAAGGCCTCATACTCCCTCCCTCTCCTTTCCTTTCAGCTGTCTTTCAGATTCACCAAGTCACAGCAGATCAAAACACAAGAGTCTCTCTCTCCTATGTGTCCCGCTTTCAAGGGCCCAATAACACTACCGCTTCACTAGGGTCACCCCAGACCCCACAATAAGTGAACCTGGACCCTATTTATGTGGCTACCCAGCAAAGTTATCATCTGTATTACAGACATAAGCATGAAGAAAGCACAGCCCAGGAGCAGAAGGGTCCTGTACTGGAACAGGCTGCCCAGGAGGGCTGTGAAGTCTCCTTCTGTGGAGACATTCAAGAGCCACCTGGACACATTCCTGTGTGAGCTCGTCTAGGTGATCCTGCTCTGGCAGGGGGGTTGGACTAGATGATCTTTCTAGGTCCCTTCCAACCCCTGACATACTGTGATACAGTCCACAGCTCCTTTTTGCCTGAAGGCCAAAACTACACCTGTCTACCACCAAGTTTTGAACTGTACTCCTATGAGGGAGTGACGGACAGGTTCAGCAAACAAAGAGCTTGGGGTGATATGACAGGAAGGGATTACAAATATCAGCAAAATGGGGCTCAACCAGGATCATCACCAGCATTTCGCATGTGAGCAAGGAAGTGCCTACAGGGCACCATTATGGAGAAATCCCCCAAACCCTTTCTGGGAAATCAGAATGCTAAGGGGGCTCTCTGAAGTGCCTGTACATTAAAGCCCCCAGTATGGGTAATAAACATGATGAGTTAGAGATCTGTCTGCAGCTGCAGGGCTACAGCCTCACTGGGATCATAGAGACATAGTGGGATGGTTCCTATGACTGGCATACCATGGGAATAGAAAGACAGAGGCTCTTTAGCAAGGGGATGGATGAGAAGCCAACTGAGAGCTTATGGGTAAGGACTACAGAGAAGACAGGTAGGAGTGACATTGTAGTGGGTGTCTGCATAAGCCATTTGACCAGAAAGAACAAGTAGATGAGGCCCTCTACAGACACATAGGAGCATCCTCACATTCACAGGTCCTGGTCCTCATGGAGGACTTCAGTCACCTCTGTCTACTGCAGGGACACCACCACGTGGCATAAGCACTCCAGGAGGTTCCTGGACCTAATACTCACCAACAATGAGCAGCTTTTTGCGTATGTGAAGATGAAAGGCAGCCTTGACTGTGATGACCATGAGATGGTGGAGTTCAGGATCCTGAGGGGAGGGAGGAGGGCAGAAAGCAAGCACAAAATCCTAGCCTTCATGAGAGTAGACTTTGACATCTTCAAAGATCTGCTCAGAGAAGTCCCATGGGATAATGCCCTGGAGAAAAGAAGGGCCCAAGAAAGCTGGTTAATATTCAAGGATCACCTCCTCCAAGTTCAAGAGCAGTCCATCCTAATGAGTTTAAAGTCAGGCAAAAAAGTCAAGAGACCTGTGTGGATGAACAAATAGCTGCCAGCAGAACTCAAATACAGAAAGGAAGCATACAGACAGTGGAAGCAAGGATGAGTACCCTGGGAGGAATACAGAGACATTGTCCAATCATACAGGGATGAAGTTATGAAAGCTAAAGCCATGATTTGAATTTGAAAGGAGAGTCAAGGACAAAAAGAAGGGTTTCTCTAAGTACATAGGTGACAAAGAGAAGACTGGTGAAAATGTGCGCCTACTGCTGAATGAGACAGGGGATCTGGTTAGGCAGGACATGAAAAAGGCTTAAGTACTGAATGCTTTCTTTGCCTCAGTCTGTACTGGCAAGATTGGCCTTTAGGAATCCATTTGAACATCAGGAAACTTTTTTACTTTGAGGGTGACTGAGCAGTGGAATGGAGTGCCCAGACAAGTGGTGGAGTCTTTATCCTGGATGATACTTGAAAGCTCTCTGAACATGTTGCTGGGCAACTGGCTTCAGGTGACCCTGCTTGAGCAGAGTCAACCCAGAGTGGTTGGACCAGAGTTACCTCCAGAGATCCCTTCCAGTCTCAACCATTCTGTGCTTCTGTAATGACCATTAGCTGATTAGTGAATGACAATGGAAAGGAAAAAAGAAGGGATGGAAACATGTATAAGCATTACTGTATCATTTGCTTTCTTCCTTACAGCCAGTCAAAAGCTGCAGAAAGAAAATGCTGTTTTCCTCTTACTGCTAACAAAATTAGGAAAGAAGCCCTCTCTTACCAATACATGCAGGTCTGTGCAATCTCAATTTGGCATGACAAAAATCAATGCCTGACACACTGAGAAATTATCATCTGGTGGATCTCTTAATCATCTGCACATCAAGACAGATATGTTTTCCAGAAGCTCAAAAACTCTGCTTAGTCAGATGCAAGTCACTCACCTCAAGCAAATACAAACAAAACCAGTTTCAATGAAATAGCTCATGATGAATCTCTGCTTTTCTTTTGGACAAACAGGTCCATTTTAAGTTTAGACTCTATCAATGAGTGAATCTGAGTGGGAAGGAAAGCCAAATTAATTTTTCTCAACTGAAAACACAGAGGGGGTATCTTTACAGCAAGCTAGCACATGGTTTACTGTCTTTTGGTAGGTTGGTTGGTTAGGTTTTTTGGGTTGGGGGGCTTTTTTAAAGCATAATAGTACTTTAATGGAGTATCTGCAAACATTTCCACTTTTTGTTTGTTAAATGCACTGAGAAAAGATTGACTGTTCTCAACAGCAGTGTACTCAACAGTTCTTTACAAGCATGCCTTTCCACTTCCCTGCAATCAGGGAGGGAAAACGTTGATTCTGAGAGTGGTAATAAAGACTAGGAATTTAATAGCATTCTAATACACAACTTAAATGTGTGCTTGATGTTCTTCTAATCAGTGCATTACAGGAATAAATACAGAAATACAACTGTGATTGCAGTGATTTAAGTATTAATTACAAGAGATGGTAAAACATGGTGCTCTCAAGCTTTTATCTTTAGATTCCAATGGGCTTTGGCCAAGTCCCTTAATGATATTAAAATCTATCTGTTCTTTAACATCATGTTTAATGCAACAGTACATGAACAATGTTACTTGTAAACAGCATTAGGCAAAAGTTTAAGTCCAATCACTGACCTTATGAAGTCTGCAACATAAATTTTGTAGACATCAATTAGAATATGTCTGGAATATCCATTTTTAATTGCACTGTATACAGATTTTGACAGAACGATACAGTAGTCACAAAATTAAAGAGGCTTCCATGAAACTTACAAAGAAGAGCAGCACAGAATCAGTGAAGTAAAAGCAGTTTTTTGAAAAATAATAAATCAGACTTGGCATTTTTGGAAAACAGTACTGAAGAAAAAGACAAACAAATTGGCACAGTTTAACAACCTAATTTCTAAGTGCACTTCATAATAACTCTCCTTACAAGCTGCTGTTTTCCCAGGAGATGATGACAAAAAGCCTCGTTAGAACATCACTGTTTTACAGTGACAGGTTTTATTGCATTGTGGGCTGTGATTCTAAACAGAAAAAGACACCCTCCCCAAAAAAAACTCCTATAAAGGTTCCTAAAACCCCTGATTTCTTTTGTTATCATCAAAAAATAGCAACATAGCATTTCCATATGTTTGTGAACACCCACAATTCTATTTTTGAAAAAAATAGAAGTTAAAGAAAAGTGATTTTTGTCTCAACTTCAAAAATAAAGAAACATTTAAGGACAAGATATTTCAATGATTAGAGAGATATGTACAATGTGATAGATTTGAGTCAAATCCTGCAAATACACATTCATAAATGCAAACTTAAGAACTTGTTGATCCTGAGTAAGTGCAATTAAAGACTGGTAGGATCAGGCTCTTAGTTTCGCCTGTTATAAGCTTTTCCACAATCTGTCCTAAGCTAAAAAGTATAGATACAGTATATACTATGTATACTGATTTATACAAAAGGTCTTTTACAATTCTAACCTTGTTATTGCTAGGCTAAAAATAAACATTTGGAATAAATTATATGAATCACAAAGGATAAAACTGAGATGCAGCTTCTGATGACTGAATTTCCACTTGAGCCATTTTAAATTGAGTACACTGTAGCCATTTGCGGAGCACAGATGAGCTATTGTTCATTTGTCCCGACCCTTGTAACATCCTTAGGCTGTGATGGTTGACACTGCTCTGGATGGCTTGGAGGCGGAGCTGAAGTCCAGCAGATAAGTGCTGTTGAAATAACACAAAACATTCCGTTTCTTTCCTTTAATACATATAGGTACTGATTGTTGGCCAGGGAAAATTCCTCCACTGCCCCAATGTCACATTTCTTTCTTCCACCTATAGTCTTGCATGAAAGGCAAAATGTATTTCCAGAAACAACTCCATACTGAGACTAACTCCAACACTTCTCGTACCATTATCAAGATTCTCTTGATGGGAAAATCACATTGATCCACTTTGTGCTCTCTTACAAACAGGGCCAACTGGCACAGTTTTACCCAAGCAAGGAGACCCACAATATCTGCTATATGGAACCCAAATCCATCTCCAGAGTTGAGTCCCAATCCTGATTTGTCAGGGGACTCTTATACCTGAGACATCAAGAAAACCACATCTCAGGGAACAACCAATCTCAGTAAAAAGGGAAAAAGGTCCTGCTGCAGAACCTGGTTACAGGAAAGTGTTTCAGAAGAGAGAGCAGTACTGATTACAGGACAAAATTATGCTCTGTATGTGCTCACATTTGGGACCTTCAATGTTGAGCCATTCAGTGCATCTGGACATGCATCCATGAACAGTTTTTAAAGAATTTGGAGACCTCATCTTGTGATATTATTTCTACAACTTACAGAAATGTGTAACAGTAAGAATAAAAGGATAAGGTACTAGAAAGAACTGACCTTTAAATTTGACTGTATCATTGGCAACCACATTGGTATGAGCTGTAAGAAGAGAGGTATATTTTGTTATTATACAAGTAACTGCAAACATGATCCAGTTGCTGTAAGACAGAGAAAGGTATATCTAACATGTTTAGCTGTCCAAATGCACAGTCTGAACCACAGATCTGAATATATGGTTATTTTTAAATGATGCATATGTTTTGGGGCTGCTAACTCTTAGGGGTAAAGAAGCCAGTTTCCCTTGTTTATTACAGCTTGGTGAAACACAAGTAGCAATTACTGATATCCTGTTTAAGACAATGATTAGAGTACATTTGAAAAACTTGTTAATGGAAATCACTTCACTTCATATTTTCCTTGTGAGGGTGCTTCTGTATGTGCAGGTGAGCAATGCTAGAATAAATAAACACTCTGCATAGTGAGGTATACATCAAGAACTGAAAAAACATGCATCAGACGTTCTTAATAACAGGCTAGATATTTAAATTGTAACCAGCACTTTTTAAGTCACTAATCAAATCAATGCTTCAGTGCAGAATGTGACCTGTAGGCCTTGTAGCCTAAGTGAAAACCCTTTTTATTCAGAAAAACAAGGCAAGGAGGTCTGTGAATCTGTCACCCATGACTGGATTAATATGTATTGCAATCTCCTGCTTTTCAGAGAACTTTTATTTCTGAGTAAGTATAACATGACCAGCTTATGGAAGACAGGAATTTCTAGCAAAAGTATTCATGTTCTCCAATATTACTTTAACCACTGAGGATATTGTTCTAAAATGCTCCTCCAAATGGCATTAAAATTTCCAATTTGCCAATTACGCTACCAGGAGCTGCAAGTTAAACCTAATCGCTATTGACAACATTAGATAAAGTGCTGTTTCCCTTGTGCAAGGAATGATAATTGTTTCAGTTTCAGTGCTGCTTTGCTGGAGAATCATATGCAGCTCTGTCAGGACTGATTACTTAGTCTACCACATGAAGAACAATACTCAAACCTCAGCATTTACAGATAGATGAATGTCAAAACAGCTGGAATGCAGCCAGATGCAGCAGACGTGAGAGTGCTGTACTTCCTTCTGTGGGCTCTCATACTAATGAAGTGCTTAATAAGCTCCAGTGACCGCAAGTCCTGATGTGTTTTTCAGAAAGGAGGGAAGAGGTAAGCATACTGAGAAGCTATGATCCATGCCCCACTGCCATCAGCAAAACATCACTGAAAATTTCATCCATCATTAATAAAGTTTGTATGAAGCTAGCCAGTGGTGATAGGACTGTTGTCAGAAGTATGTCAGACAACAAGAGAAGCTAGACAGAAAACTTAGGGTACCCCCTTCTGCATCTGAAGCAATTCATGGGACATCTTTTACAGTCAGCTGAGAGAATCAAGTACTTCTCACATCCAATTCATCATGTCCCAAAGCAGGTATCTAAACCAGATCAAGATGAATCATGTCCAAAAATACCTCTTTATCTCCACTGACTATAAAGGGCACTCATGGAAACTAGCTGCTGTTGATATCTAACGCTGTAGAGGTCTAAGGTTAGATACAGATCATTGTTCTCCAGTGCCACTTCTGTCTTCCAAGGACAGATGGAGGTAAACAAGAACATTCTGCTGAAAGCACAAGCAAGCAAACTCACCACTCCTAGAGCTGCCACTTAGATAAACAAGACATCACATTATTGAAGTGCTTGAGTTTTGCTACCTAATCCCCAGCCAGCCTTTTCTTCACAAAGGAAGAATACATAAAGCTAGGTAGAAAGAACAGCTAGAAGAAAAGACTGCTGTCAGACCGTCAGTATTTCGGAGCTTACATTTTCAACAGAATTATGTTGATTCCAGAGCAAGTTTTGAAAGAAACAAGGCTGGAGAGCAGGTTAGTCAATGTGCTTTTCTGGCTTCCCAACTCTGCTGCCTGCCTGGTTCTCTAGAAATCTACCCAGCAGCTGCTGGAGCTGCCTAAAATCCCTGGTTCTCTGGAAAACATGTTGTGGCTTGCTGAGCTGCTCCCTTCTCTACAGTGGTCTCCCAAATGCCTTGAAAAAAAAAAGTATTTTGCATGAATGAAGCATGCAGGATGTAATTCTCAAAAGGAGAAGAAGATTCACTATCAAATAATATTTGGCTAAGTCAGATATGTGGGCATATAATAACAAGAAAATCACTGTGCACAAAATTTTTATCAGCCTAAAAGAATGTGAGGATCAGAACAGTGAGGTGATCTGCAAAGGACCTATGATGATTAAAACTTACAGAATGGCTGAAAATTCAGGCAGTACCTAAAGGTTCTCAAAGTCAGTGACACCAAATTAGAGGAATAAGACCATTGCAACAACGGAAGGAGGAAATAGGTGAGAAGTTCATTTAAAAAAAACAAACCCAGGAGAAGTTGGATTTCAGATTATGGACTGGTTTTACTTCTTAGCAGAGATTTTATTCTTTTTTATGCTCTACTAGCATTAGCATTAAACCTCAGCTTTTTCAACTTTCTTTTTTTGAGTGGGAGGGGAAGTAGAGGACAGTATGCCTAGAAATCACAAAAAACAGGCAACATCATTAACAAAATATCCATGGTATGGTATGCCTACCTTTACAAAGATAGTAGAGTTGCATTCCTGTAAAGCCTCCATTAAACTAATCACATGCAGACACACCATTTCCACCATCTTGGGGAAAAAAAAATGAAGCATACAACCAAATTAGTGTCCAGCATGACAGTGTTGTAAGATAAGCCAACAGCCTCTAAAAAGAATCTTCCTGCATTTGCTTGGCAGTTATACTGAATTACCAGATGTGCATTTATTAACCACTGACACATCAGATTAAATATTACATGAAGGCATAAGGGAAATTTTTCTTTATTTAGTTTTCCCCTGATGTGGCAACACAGATCTGTTAAATATTTCAAAGTGCTTGTGATGTATTTTAATTTGTATCACACCTCAAAACAAGTTGCCTTCAGCTTTGTTCTGTTCAGACATCATAAATCCTTTCAGATGCCTTTGCTGTGTAGTTCTCATCAAGCAGTGTGTCAGAAGTTGATATTTTTATTTATTGAATCTTTGAAAATTAACATACCCACAAAAACATCCTTCCCCCCACCCCCATCGAAAAACTATTTATTGTTCTGAACTGGCAGCTACTCTATAATTCTTCCATTTTGTACCATGAATTATGACAGATGCAAATATCAGTTCTTTGGTAGTAGACAGCATTTTATGGTTTATACTGTTTAAATTCATAGATACAAGACAAATACCCTGAGCCAGCAGTTGAGTATTTGCAGTTGCTGTCTGAGCTACGTGTAAATTCCCTTAGATAATAATAAACTTAGCTTTTACGTAGTAATTTTCATCTTCAAAGTGCTTTACAAACACTAACTAATTAACCTCACAATGCCCCTGTGAGATGGGCAAGTATCTACATTTCACAGAGCAATAGCTGAGGCAGAGAGTTTAATAACTAAAGCCACATAATGAGATACTTTCAGAATAATGATTAGAACTTAGGACTTTCAGGTGATAGTCTTGTCCTAAGTCTTGACAAGAAGCCTTTGTGTCTGATTAAACAACTGGCTAGTTAGAAGCATTATGCACATTTCCCATTCAATCAAATGGAGCTTCATGAACTACTGTTCCCCACAGTAGCTTGTCAACCACCAGGTGTCAGAGGCTAAAATATCATTTAAATACAGCTTTATGTGGTCCTTGCCTGATTTGAACAAGACACAAGGGAAGAGTAACTGGTTCAAAAATATTCAAGTGCAGCCCATGCAATTACATTTGAGAGAGCAAAGGTTCATACCTGCCTGGGGTGGAAGATGTTTCACATAGGGAAAGGGGAATTACATAAAATAATTTCCATATAGATAGCAGGTCTCCATTTTAAAAAGAAAAAAAAAAAACCACAAACCTTACAAGAACCTAATTTAGAGGACCAGGCCACATATAAAGAATCATTCTCACTCAAAGCTAGTATCAGATTCTCCAGAGACGGAGCTACTAGTTACCATCTAAGTTAAAGTTACAAGGTTTTGACAAGTCATGACAGACTTGTTATGACTTTCTGGGAAATGGGAAACACAATACACCTTGCCAATTGGAAACAAGCTCTCTGGCACATTTCCAGACCTAGAAAATGGTCTGGACCATTTCTGGACAAAGTAAACATTTCCTTTTCAAATATTATCCCTAAATATACCTCCTTCAAGTCATTCATTACTCAAAAATATTTCCAGAGAGATTTACATAGGTTATTTTTGATAAGTAACCAATGAGTTATGAGTAGTCAAGTGTCATCATTCATGTATTTTTTCACCATCACGTGGTAAAAAATATTCAAATAGATATTCACAGAATTGCCCTGAACACTTAGTTGTTCCTGTAAGGCAGTCAGATGAAACAAAAGGACCACTGTGGAGAGCAAGAAGATATATAAAATGAGACCTGAAGCAGGGAGCCCTTAATCCAACAAGCAGTGACTCTAGCTCTTGATGCTATTTTGGGCAGACCCTGGCTAGATTCTGTTTCAGACCCACTGTAAGGTTAAACCACTACTAATCAGCCTTCCTTTTAATTTTTCAAAAGCATCGAAGTTGCTTTATGATGTTATTCATAGGTTGATATATTCCACTGAAACAAAGCCAAGCCCTTCAAATTTAATCTGTACTAAATCTGTACGTACCACCTGACTCACCACTTTATTATGTGCCATAAGCTGTAGGATGCTAGGTGTCACTCTGCTCCAGAACTCCAGGGCTGTAAGGATTGCTGTAAAGCTAAACTCATTCTGATTCTGGACTGTTGGAGCTACTGCTGTTTGTTCACAATACACTGTCCAGAGCTGAGCAAATATAAAAGCGTGGAAGAGGGAACACATGTGAAGAACTGATGTCTGTAGAAACAAAAAATAGAGGAAAATGTTTAAATAAGTGTATTGGAATACAGTGCAGAGGCTTTTATCGGAACACTTCTGTTGTGCATCCTACTATGCAGTCTTGTGCCTCACTTTTCCATGTGCTTCCCTCTCATTAGGAACTAGTAAGTCAAGTACACTTGATAACATCTTCTCCAAGTTTAAAAATGTTTTTTGTATTTACAGACTAAAAACTCAGTTTTCAAATGCACACTTCCATGTAATCTTAGTGTGTGGCATTAAGGTCAGTCGCTTTAAAGAAAATGTTAGTTTTGTAGGATAACTACTCAGGACTAGTTGTGAGACTTTCTTGATGGAAACCTCCACTGCAATCTGTAGAAGGCTTGGAGGCTCTGGCACTTATGACTCCATTTCAAAAATGCTGCTGGAGTAAGTCATTCAGATTCTGATCACCTGAAAGGAAGGCTATCATACAAAATACACATCTTGCATCTCTTGAGTTAATCTGTCATCTCCTTCTACCTTGCTGGGACAGGACTGTTCACAGTCAAGGAAATTAAGTTTTGAAAAGCTAACAGAGAATACATTTTGCATACTCAGGCATGGCTCTTTGCTAATACATGTTACATATTGCAGGGTTTGAGCATCCAGGAGTGCTGGACATTAACTACTTCATTACAACAAAGATGCTTCTGGTCAGAGATGCTTTCTCAGCTTGCAAGTACAACAGTAATTCATGCTCTGTGGCTACTAGTAGGACTGCACCAAACATTGCAATGGTTGCTTGGTAACTAGAAAGATGTATTTGAAAGGGGGGGAGGAAGCCAAAGAAATAAACAGGAAGCATCAGTGTCTTGGCCAGGTGAGGGGAAAGAAAGTAGGATTTTATGTACGAGATAAATGTGTGATGATTCTGCTTCTGTTGCGAGAAAAACCTGGTTGGTTTCAAGAAGAGCTGCTATATCTGTATTAAAATATCATCACAAATGGCTTATGATTTGCAATAACATCTTGTCCAGAGCACCTTAACAAAAAAGTTGTTTGAACCATCACTGTTTGTAATTAACTTTTGGTCATAACATTATTTATAGGTTATCCAATTCTACTATATGATTTATAGGTTATCCAATTCTACTATATAAATAGAATAAACATCTTTCTGAGAGATTTGCTACAGGGACGGTCATTGCTCAAGCTTGAATCTGAAATAAGGTTTTCCTTCCTCACTCCTGCGCTGAGGTATTTTGAAATAGTTGAATCTCAAACTTTATTGCAGGGATTTCATCACTGGTTTTCTATGCACGAAGGGGCAGCTATGCAAGAAAAAACTACAGATATTTCTTTACCTAGATTCCAGATTTTAATAAGGTTTTACCCCTCCTTTTTTTCGTATGAAAAGATAAGTAAGTGTTTGCAATAATAAAGCCAATACATAACACATCTCCACTTAAAACACAGAATCCCTTACCTTTGATTGCTCTGGAAATCCAATCAGAATAACAATAAGGTGGTCAGCAATTTGTGAACCTGCATCCAGTGGAATAGGCATGCAAGATGATGGAGAATTTGGACAGACAACATTGTGTGTCAGAGACCCCAGAAGCAGCCAGGACAGCAAACGAATGTGTGAAACACATTCTATGAACTCTTTGGGCCTATCAAGAAAGAGCAGATTTTACAATGATGCAAAGTTTTCTGGGTTTCCCTCAATATAGAGTTTCCTTATGCACACTAGGTAGACGCAGTCTCAGTTTGCTGGAGGCACAGATCATTGGTACAGCTTATGGGAAGACTAGAACCACACAGAACTTTGAGGACTTGGCATACTATTAACAAGTTCAACAGAGTACATTTGGTGGGTCTAAGAAACAGTCTCTATAAAAGGCTAAAACATGTATATATTCACTGGTTCCATACACAGTGATTTATTTTACACAGAAATCATCTGGGAATGATGATTTGGGAAGAATTGCCCAAGTGGAAATTCTCTCAGCTCCCTTGCACAGCACACAGCTGGCAGGGCGATAGCAGGAAATCCTTCATTCCACAGTGAGCTCCAAGACAGGTACCATGTCTTATTTCCACCATGCTCCACTTCTCCATCTGGGGATGGAGAGTCCATCTAAAGGGGAGTTAATTTCTTTTACCTTTAGTCTTTCCTTGGACATTTGGACTGCATGTTTTTGAGGGCAGGGACTATCCTTTTTTGTGACAAATATCAATCCACCATCTAGTGTAATGTCTGATTGTAAAGCAATGCGGCCTAGGCAGCTTTGCCCCCAGAACCCTGGGGAAGATAGTCTAGGACAAAGCTGGGACAAGAACATAGGTTTGCTGAAACACAGTCCAAAAGCATACAATCAAAGTATTCATTGTCACTGTAAAACAATGGACAGTATCTTCCTTTTTTTTTTTTTTTTTTTTAAGAAAAAACACTGCAGATTAGGAATTCCTACAGTGAAAAGGGTCTTGAAAAAGCAGAATTTCTCTGATCCAACTTTAACCAGTCAGTATTTTTATCATTACATCAATAGGCTTACACTTGAGTTCTCGCTCATTTGTACTCTGTAGTTTGAAAAGACATTTCCCATTGTAGTCTCTATAATCCCCAACATATTTTCTGTAATTCCAGGACTGATCAAGTACCTGTGTGCTTTTCACTGTCTGTATCTAGATCGAGAATCAAGTTAATCTCCAAGGTAACTCCAGTCAAGGCAATCAAGTTACCTCTACTGTCCCTCTGGCATGTACTTTAAATATTGCATTGATGAAATCCTCAGTTAAGGACCAGGGAGCTGCTGAGCAGCTGTTTCCATCTCTCACAGCCACCATCCCCTGCTGCTGGTCTCATCTATGTTATCTGGCAATACACACAGAATTTTGTGAAGATTTCTAACTCATTTTAGCATTTCTTTTTGTGGAAAAAGCATTCTCACCCTTGTTGCATTGCAGAAGGAGGATGGTAAAGCCAAGGTAAATATCGGATCACAGCTTTGTTGTCTCTGTGGTTTCCCCGTGTGATTTCCATAGCAGCAATCTGAGCTAAACCAACTTTCAAATGTCCACCAAATGTGTCTTCATGTAGTGGCTGAGAACAAGTCTTCATGTGACTCTGCAAAGCAAAGATTTGATTTCCTTCCTAAAAAGAGTATTTCACTTGAACTACATTCTTCCAAGCAACAATATATTCTATTTCATTTCCCTCCCTTTCTCAGGGTGGAATTGTGTCTATAAACCTACAGGAAAAGCTCAGATTTTAAAAAAGTCTCTAGCTTCTGTATTAGCATCAGCCACATTTTCAAGAGTCCCCACAAAACAGGATTTGTGCAAAACCTACAGGCACCTTTTATATCAGCAAAAACTCAACAGGTGATGAATACAAACTAATGGTTGCATATCCAGACAGCTTAAGTGGAGATGAAAGAATTTAATCATTTAACAAGACAGCATCTGGGCTGGAAAAGCCTTCATTGTGCAATATTCCATTTTTCTGTACAGAAATCAGCTGCCACTCATTCACCAGCTATGTTGTACTGTTCAGGTGCTACAAATGCCTTCAAGCCCTGGAAAGAAAAGGGCTAAACCTTTTACTAAGAAACATGAAAATATTTATGCCTAGAAAGATAATATATTATCCTGCTCTGAAGAATGTTTCATTGGTGCTTCTTGAGACACTTCTGTATTTCTAATGAAGCTAACTTTGCATTACCTTCTGTTACTAGAGGAACAGAACACATGCTGAGTACATTTGCTTGCTTAAAGGAGACCATATGTTCTGCACAAGAAAATCCAGGTCATCAGTATTAAATTATTATAACAGGATAAAAATCAGTGGCCCAATAACATTTTATAACAGGTAAGTATCTGACCCCAGCAACTTAACACTCTCAAAAATCACTTATTCGAAGTCTCTTCCAAGAGAGGAAAAGAAAGAAAAATAATAGTAATAAAAAAGTACCAGCATGAATATCTAATGACTTTGTTACAGAGCCAGGTAAAAAGGATAGACAGATATGCAGGCAGATACATTATACTTCTTCAAAAATGGTGGAATTTTCTAAATAAAACCTTGCTGAGCTTTATCAATTAAAATGTTATACCAAAGGGAAAAATATAATAAACTGAGCATAAACAATAAGCAGGAATGTAATTATCTTGAGAATTAACATTTATACCTTTTTTATAATGCAGTAGTCGCATATATGTGGGAATAAAAATAAACTTTTTCAAAGAAACTATTCTCAGACACAGAAAGTAAGACACTGGAAATGAATATATAACTATTTCTGTTCACTGGAGTTTCCACAGAGTAGAAATTTCAATATCTGAAAATCAAGTTCAAACTTTTTTTGTTGTTATTATTGTTACTTGTCATATAAATCATACAGTATTCGTGTTAGTTTGGTAGTCCAGGTGCTGTTGATAAGACATACTCATAGTGAGAAAGTGTACAACTGGATAATCTTGGGGATTCACTTCTTGGGGATATCTCTTTTAATAAAGCCCAGGCAACATATTAAATGAGCTTACAAGAATTTGAATCTAGATGTTATGAATTTGTTTAAAAGTTCTGATTATTTGTAAACTTCAAAATGCTTAAAAATATTTTTTGAACTATGCTGGAACCAAACAATTAAATTTATCTGGTCTAGTATAATAAGAACTGTGTTTTCTTTTTCCAAAGACAGCCAAAGCCTTTGACTCTCCTGTTAAAGTTAATCTTGTTCTCAGATTCCTGTATTACATGGGTAATCCAAAACAACATGAAATTCCAGACCATTTGTTTCTGATTTTGGTTTAAATGGCTATATTTTGGGAAGCTTCTTGTCCAATTTCAAAACATAAAAGTGAAGAACTGGGTAAAGTTTCAGTTCATGTCCCATCTATATGTGTGTATAAAAAAATTAAAAAATAAATAGTTCTACTGAACATAAGAAATTGTCATCTTATCAGACTTAAGCATTTTAAGAGCATTCCTGAAAGTGAGACTACAGTTTAAGGAAGAGAAGCAGAAGGAATGAATGCAAATGGCAGAGAGCTTTCTATAGAAACATTTTACATAGGAGAGAGGATACCTGCAAGTATTCTCCCCATTCCTGGTATCAGGAAAGTTCATGTTCTTTCTGTGAAACTGGCAAACTGGATGTATCTCTCCCTCATTTATGATTCATTTGCCTGCCTATTCTGAAAGCACTTCTGAACTGTGAGAGAAATGGGTGAATAACTTTATAAGGACAAAGCGTGAAGGGAAACCAATTCAGCTGAAAATGATTAATTAGTTTGTACTTTGAAATAGATTTCCACTCCAGCACAAAAGGCTGCTTCTCTTATGAGAGTATTTTTTTTCAAACTCAATGGGATTCAAGGCACATGGCCAACAGGGTAAAAACTTAACGAAAGCGATATTTGGCCAGCAAAGTAAGGTTACTGCAAATTTCAAGACATATGAGTTACAGTTTAGTTGGGATTCTCCTTTCTTTGTGGTATTATTAACTTGCAATAAGGTGTCCTCTCTGGGACATGAGGTGGAGCAGAGGGGGCAGGGGAACAGTGAGCAAGAGAGTGTGCAAGAAACTAGAGAGATAAAGTTCTCATCTTATTGCTTCATAAATAAACTCCAGTACCAAAATCCACTACAGGTTAAAATTAATACTGTATTGCTTGCCACAGAATGCCTGTATGAACTTGTGGAATGAAACACTCCCGTGCATTTCCATGGATTATATTAAACACAACTACTTCTCTACAGTGATTTTGGTATGACATTAGCTCTTCATTAACATGCTGGAAAAATCAAGCCTGCATTCTTATTGTGTGCTCACCATATTTCAATCAGCCTCCATTTCAACGTAGCATAAACTACTTCTTACTAATCCTCCAGAAGTGTCTAATCTATAATAGTACTAACAATTTGTTGTTGTTGTTTAAAGAAAGAAAAAACCTGTCAGTCATCCTCAAAGACTTCTATTTCTCCCAGGCAGATTCATTACAGAAAGCCTATTTTCATTAAAAAAGCATATACACTATACACTTTAGATCAACGTATGGCCAGAACCTACCTTTAATTTGGTTAAGGTATGCATATCTGCTATGAAATCCAGCACTTCTCCAACATATTGCCTCATGCATTCCATTGCTGCTGTTCCACACTAGAACACAGAATTAAGTTTAAGTACCATCTTTTTAATATCTTCATGGTTTTGTCTTTGTTTCATGTTCACCAGAACACAATTTGTCTGTCTCAAACTCTTTATTTTACTTTTTAGTTGGATTACTATAATTAGGAATGGGTATTTTTATTTTTTCTGCCCACTGTCATATATCCCCTTATCTGATAATAATATAAAAAGATAGTCCAGCCACTGTTGCTTCTTCATACTTCATACAATACTCTTATCTGTGACAGCAATAAAAGATTAACTGATGAAACTTTCACGAATATCCTTGTCATGTCATCCTGAAGTTTACAGTGGACCAGAATCAAAGTCTTAAAAGTAGTCAATGAGAGTTTAACAACTCAGTTGTTCAAACAGCTGAGCATTTCTGCAGGTGGAATCAATCAGCTACAATCCTAGAAAACAAAATTCAGTCACCGGCACAGATGCCCTTGCATTCACATTAATCACAAGGGAAAAACACGTATTTTATGTGTTAGCATCAACAAAATGACCATTGAAATTTAAGAATTTAAGTGATACTTGGTTTTTTTGCTAAAGTAACAAATGTTTCTGGGATTCCTGAAGCAAAATAATTTAAAACACAGCATTCTAATGGCAGTTATGGTAGTTGCACTTTTCAAAAGGGGAGGCAAGGACTATAATGGATAAATGAACTCCTTCATAAACTGCTCCAGTTTGACCACAAAGGTGAGAGGCAACCTGTGCCAGAGTAAGAAAAATCTCAAAGGGAAAACAAAACGATGCGATGTGGTGATTGTTGTGTTCCCACAGCACAACTTTTCATAATCTCTTTCCTAGAACACAGTGAGAAAAATGGGAATCTGGCCTTCAACTAGTACAAGGCATGCCCAAGATGTGCAAAACAGTCAACGGAGTAAAGCTGTCAGATGAAACAAAGTCTTCCAACAGACCAGACAATCCTGGAGAGAAGCTTGCAGAAGGTGATATGACTGACCCACTAGGCATTGTATAAACGTCTTTCCATGTTAATAACCTGAGGTGAAGATAACACTTGCTGAATTCAAGGGGAACTATGAATGCTTCATTCTTAAGGGACAAGTAAACTTTTGAGGCTAAATGATGAAATTATCAAATTGGTATCAGAAGTGAAGGGTGAAGGGGCTGGAGGGGAAACCATATGAGGAAAGGCTGAGGGAACTGGGACTATTCAGCCTGAAGAAGAGGAGACTCAGAGGTGACCTTATTGCCCTCTACAACTACCTGAAGGGAAGTTGTAGTCACATTTGAAGTCACCAAAACCCACTGTAGCCAAAGTAACAAGCTCAGGTCTGTAAAGTTTACAATGGAAAACTATTCTTCTTTGACCTCTGTTTAACTGCTTACACTTTGAAGCACAGAGGCTGACTACCCTGTATACCCTGAGTATACAATGAACAAGATTTAGTTCACGAAATTATTAAGTCAAAACAGAGTTTTAGTGGCTGAAATTTGAAAAAACTATTTTTAAGCAACTGATCTGGGTACTTCTCATTTGTGTATGTTAATATCAATCTATACCATGCTGAACTATGCCACCTTCTGGCTTATCAAAGGCTATGACTGCCAATTCCCCACACAGACCAACAAACAGTAAAAAAAGGTTACTAGCTGCCCTGTCAGCATATCATCCATCCAGTTTATGTGGACTAAGGATTCCACATAGGTTCTAAAATGTTGAATTACAGAATTATAAAAGATACTATACTTAGACCTCTGAAAGTTGTAGTCAGGTAGGGGTTGGGCTCTTCTCCATGGCAGCTAGTGACTGGACAAGAGGCCATGGCTTGAAGTTGCAGCAGGGGAGAGTTAGACTGGACATTAGGAAGCACTTCCTCATGCAGAGGGTGACTGGGCTCTGGAACGCACTGCCCAGGGAGGTGGTGGAGTCACCATCCCTGGTGGTATTTAAAAAAAGATTGGATGTGGCACTGAGTGGCATGGTTTAGATGTTGGGTGCATAGGGTCATAGGCTGGACTTGATGATCCTGGGGGTGTTTTCCAGCCTTGGTGATTCTGTGATTCTGTGAAAATAATGCTCAGCTGCAAAAGATTTCTCACCAACCCTCTATTCTGTTCCATTCAAGCAACAGGCAGCCTGATTCTCTATGATTTCTTCTGAAATTATTCACTTATCTATCATGCCTTGGAACACCAATACTAGTCTATTCTGAGCAAGTACAAATTAAAAAATTTTTATGAAATGATGAAAGATATTAAAGATTTGCATTTAAAAAGCCTAAACCACACACTTCAGAAGATACATGGGAAAGATCCTATTAGGTCATCCCTAAAGCTGACACAGACATGAATATAGCAAAACAAGTTCTTCTCAGCTTGTGAAGCAGACCTGGGCTAACCCTCATCCATCTGCCTAGGTACTCTGTCACACCTGTCGTGGAACAAGTCAAGACCTCCAATTGTGCTACTCCCCTGCATATTCACCAGATGCATATTCAGCACCTAGGCAATCATGAGTATTGGTAATTTAGCTACAGTGATCAGCAGGATATAGAAGAATGCCTTCCACATTACCAGAAAAATACCATTGTCTTTAACCAGATAATCTTTTGTGAGAAGGGAAGCAATGGCTGGTAGCTTTCCTCTCTGCGACCATTTTTTGAGACATTCAGCTGGTCAGTTCCCCACTTGTCTTCTTGAGCATGGGCTCCAGCTGAAGTCACCTACATGACTAAAGATTATCAGTGATAATCAGGGAAACAACATCAAATTCAGAACTTTTCCAACATCAATTAAAAGGAAGAAGCATCTCAACTTCCATCTGCAAACACACCTTGACAACCAGAAGAGAAATTAAAAGGAAAGAATATTAAAATGAAGCAAAATGAGCTGAATAAGATACATTTTTTTAAAACCCAAAACTTAGAGATGGAGTCTGATTCAATACTCACTCCAGGCATTGAGGCAATCATCTGTTTATGCAAGATTGTTGACTCAGCCAGTTTTGTTCCAGCATCTGCACAAACAAACTAAGAAGAAATTAAAGACAAGTTATTTTAATTATTCTTGGAGGTATCTGAAGATGCTAATAAGTTATTCAAGACTTTATTAAAATCATTTGAGATCACTTCTTGCTTTTATTCAAGGTAATCTGCCTTTAGAATGGTCTTTTTTATAAACAACATAGTTAACTTATCATCATCAGCTAATTTTAATGAAAAAAATTTACACTTTAATGTGCTTAATTAACACTGATATGCTGTGCAGGAGCAGTATGAAGTATATTATGTAATAAATCAGGCAGTTAGCAGTAATCTCAAAGACTGAAGGCTCATGAAAATATTTCATAGAATCATCATGGTTGGAAAGGACCTTGAAGATCATCAAGTCCAACTGATAGCCCTACACTACTGCTTTCCCTAAACCATCCCCCAAAGTGCCACATCAACCTGTTTCTTGAAAACCACCAGGGGTGGTGACTCCACCACCTCCCCAGGCAGTCTGTTCCAACACTGCACCACTCTCTCTGTGAATAAATTTTTCCTAATATTTAACCTAAACCTGCCCTGGTACAACTTGAACCCATTCCCTTTGGTCCTATTGCTAGTCACAAGGGAGAAGAGGCCAGCATCTGCCCCTCTACAACCTCCTTCCAGATAGTTGAAGAGAGCAATAAGGTCTCCCCTTAGCCTCCTCTTCTCCAGGCTAGACAGCCCTAGCTCCCTGAGCCTCTCCTCCTTGCCCTTTTCTGCACCCTCTCCAGAACCTCAATGTCCTTCCTATATTGTGGTGCCCAAAACTGCACACAGGATTCAAGGTGTGGCCTCACCACCACCAAGCACAGGGGCAAGATCACCTCCCTGTTCCTGCTGGCCACACTATTCCTGATACAAGCTAGGATGCTGTTGGCCTTCTTGGCCACCTGGGCACACTGCTGGCTCATGTTCAGCTGGCTGTCAATCAACACTCACAGGTCCTTCTCTTCTGGGCAGCTCTCCAAATACCAGAAAGATGTATCTGAGTTTAGATTAACAATCTAATTAGGTATCCTCAGACATTATCAATCTGGTTCCAGCTGACTCTTCTCCTGGTTAGAATGTATTTTATGCCAGAAGAAGCCAAATGGAAATAAAATTGGAATCCAACTTGTATTTCAGTTGAGAGATGGCCTGGTGCACTTCTGTACCACAGCTCTATTACATGGGAAGCAAAAGAAAGCCTTAGGGTTATGGGCTGTTATCAGTCCAGTAAAGACAGTTGAGTCTTAGTTCAAACAGCAACCATGACTCTCCACCTCAGAAAGAGCACTGCTGACACTGGGGTGTGCTGGACAATGGATATGTTGTTTTCCTGTGTGAAGGATTTTCTCAGTCAACCATTTGTTTTTAAATTAGGGTCCCCTTGTACTAAATCAGCTATTAAAAAAAAAAACAAACTTAAAATTCCCTGAAAAAGCTGGCCGAGTGTATTTAGCAACCAACAGTGAGTTCAGTGCTACAGGCATTGTACAGGGCTCACCACATAAGTCAACAAAAACTTGTAAAAGACAAATGTCATTTATTTCAGACAATATTTTCCTTTAAGAACAATACTAAGAAGCATTAGACAAAGCAATCTATACCAACTTTCTGTTAATTTTTTACATCTTTTGCACAAAGGATTTCAGGATAAATAACACATTAATTTATACGTGAAAAACAGCTGACGGACTCCACTCCATTTGTAATGAATACTTGGGCTTTGTTTAGCTTATCTTTCTTATAATCAGACTGTCAGTTCCAAGACTCCTTCCTAAAGTTGCAGTGTAGTCAAAGGAGGAGGGGAAACCAAATTCAAAATGAAAAATTTCTTACATTTCCAGTTCAATTCACTGTCATTTATGTTGTCTTCCTCTAGAAATACTATAATACATTAAGACCTCAATGACAAGGGATTTAATTAGCCATATGTAAGGAAAAAAGCAAAGAAAAATACCCCCTATGCACTGAAGAAAGATGAGAATTGGGAAATAATTGCCATGCCTCTTATTAGCATTGTCTGCTGAGATACAGCTGCAAAATAATGGGAATGTCTGTTGACTGTAGTAAATTATCTATATACCATAATCTATTTATATTATATTTTTAAAACTCTGATTTTAACTAGATTATATATATTCCTATAAACATAGTGTATGTAACTTTAAATCTTTCCATTCTGTAATCAGTAGATCAGATCTTCACAGAAACATTAAGGAGAACCACTTAATATACACTAATTTACATTAGCTGAAGGTCTGGCCTGAAATAGGAGTCTTCTAAACAAAGCAGATCAGATACAGCGAGCCTTAGTGCCTGACTGAACAAGCAAATCCTAATGATACTAATGTAATTTGAAGTCCATGTAAATTATGAAGATGTGTGCTGGTGAAATGTGAGGAGGAGAAAAGTACTGGGAAACAAAATGCTGGGTGAAGAAGCAGTTTCTTTAGAAACCCATGGAAGCAGCATGTACATGATGGATTGCATTTGCTAAGACAAACCAAGGAGACAGAATTTCTGTAGCCTTTATTATCCAGGACACCTATGCAATGACTGGGGTGATCTGGTTAAAATTCTTGCTCTTTGTAAAGTGGGATGAAGTTAACTCTCATCTTAGCATCGGTGTCAGCAATGGCACTGATGGCACTACATAATCTGGATGAATGTGGGTGACAAATGAACATATTCCTGGGAATTCCTTTGTAAGTCAGCCCACAACTGATCTATCATTAAACATAAGTGCTTCTATCTCCTATGTTATCTTGAACTGAACTTCTATTCTGTGTGTGTTGTCTGTACAGAATCATGTACAGAGGCTAAAACATCCATGGGGACATGACTGTCTTGGAAATAAAAATCATTTTCATTTGGTGCTGTGTTAACCCTGCTATAGCTTTATGGACTCAAACCCATACAATTTGAATTAATATTGTAGTGGCTTTTGTGTGGCAAAGAGGTGAATCAATCCCTTCATTCTATTAGTGATACTAAAGAAAATTAAAATAATCAGATACTTAGGTGCTTTTACTAGTAGATTTCTTAAATTACAACAGTGCTTAAGATGGGCTTAGTGGTTACTATGGTATTTAAATTCAAGAAGTTGTTGAATGAGTCAGACCACATACTATCAAGGGCTGCCAATTTGCACAGTCAATGGTAGAAGTAGTCATCGTGCCTCTAGTAGGCACCTACAGCAGATGGTCTGAATACAACCCATATTCTTTACCACTGACTGCATAAAAACAGTAGGTGTCTGCTCTGGATAGCACAAAGTATGAATCACTTTATCAGCCTCTGAAAGAGCCACATCATAAAAGACATATATGTCCACATTCTGTGGTGTTGTGTAAGATAAGAATACACCCCAAAGTGAGTACAGCATATGGGAACAGTGCTAACAGGAAAACCCAGGCAATTATCATTTTAACATAAGACATTTTTGTTTACTGTGTCTAATAGGCAATTGACTCAATGTGAAGGACAAGTGTTTTCCAGTTAATTCTCACTGCCAAAACTGACATGGCTTGCCTGCGTTCTCAAATGAGGAATTCAGGATCGACTAGCCTCTGGGACTGTCACCCTTTGAGGTAGCCATAGGACTGAACTATACAAAGAAGCAATGCAGAAAAATTGCTGAAGTCATGAATGCACATGTTATCAAGCTGCATTACTGCAGCATGTCCATAAGGCAGAAAGAGGTTGGTGGTTGTTAAGCTATTTGATAGTCCTCACTGCAACAAAAAAAAGAAGGCAAATTTCTGCTTTTTAAGTGAAAATGGATTTTACAAAAATTAACCCTGCACCAGAAAGAAAAATATCCAAGTGTTATTCTTCCCCACCCCAACTACTTCCTCTAACACTGACAGCGTAATAATTATTTTTAGAGTCATCCTAACTGCTATGTAATTTCACTTGTCAGCATTATTCCTCTGTCAACTAGCAACTACTTATTTACTATAAGGAATGTACCAGTACTTGAAAATGAGCCCACAGTAAGCTATATGAAGCTTTGAGCCCATAATGGGAGGGGAAGAGTGAATGAAGCTGATCTATGAAGGATCTACATAATGAACATCTTGCTTAAGATGGACTGTTATGCTTGAAATTTAAGGAGTGCTGTTATGCTGGTCCCTATCATTTGAAGTTACTAAATGCATATAATGCTTAGCTCATTGTAACCGAGAGCCCAATACATGAGATTAAAATAGACAGACTTCAGTAAATTGTTTTTGCAGGACAGGCCTGTGGTGCCAAACAGTGTCATGCTTTGCATTTTACAGGTAACAAGATTTTTCACAAGTTTGTATCTCACTTCCTCAGATTTTCCTGTGAAAAACCTAGCTTAGTTCCTACCTCAGCAATGCACAGAATGAAAGAAACAGAAATATTGTATATGTATTCTTTGCTGGAAAATTCCATGTTAAAAAAGAATAACCTTCAGGGACTGGAGACAGCTTACTGCCTGCCCGAATAGATAGAAACTGAGTTCTGGCCCATGATCAATCAGCATTTCTTCCCACATAAACTGCTCACTGGTCTTGGGACTATGATATGAAGACAAGGCAGCAGCTGGGGCAGCTGCCCCAGTCAGATATGGGTAAGAAGCTCATTGAACTCAATCCTTAAGGGTCCCTTCAAACTTCAAACATATTCTATAATCCTCAATACATATCAGCAGGTCATTATCACCCTGGGAAACGTAGATTCCCAATTTAGTTTCTTAAATTTTAGTGCAGGAGTCTAAATGGATGCATCTACAGTTACAAATGTAACTGGATTTTGATTCAAAAAATTCTTACTTTCCCTGACATTGCTGGTACTTCCTGCAATCCTGCTGGACTTGTTTTTCCCACCCCTGATTTTGAGGAAAGACAGGATTAGTATGAGAATTATGTAAGAAACTTCTGTACCTGCACCAACAGCAGCAGATTCATGTCTGGTAACGGTGACTTCAACTTGAGTGCCTGCAGTAACTCCAATATGACACTGCGTGTCAAGTAGAATTTGTCCCTTTCCTACGACAGAAAAACACAGAATTATGAATATCCCAAAATTCACTGACAACCACTACTAAACCATAAAGAGACTTTTTATCTAAGTTTGAGAATAAAAAATTACAGAAGTGTACTGGTTTCTCTGAGAAAGCAGACACAATTTATCATTTACGTGATTCTACAGACCAGACTGAACAGACATCAATGAGGGTGACTCTCCTTTGACATTGTATCAGGCACTATATAGAATATTTTAATATCTCTCATATGAAATATAGATGCATTTTATAAAATACTTAGAAAGCCCAGGCATGCAGTGTAACTTTCACTAAATAGTTCCATATAAAGGGAAAAGGGGTAAGCAGCAAGGACTGACATAGGAGAATAAAACTGGTAATACTATTTAGCATTATTCTTTCATTAAATCTGTCAGAAATTGTCTACATTTTATCACACTTTTTTCTCTTGTCATTCCCCTTAAAATAAGGGTGCCTAAACTAAGGCATCTTGGACTTCTATTTGCATTATTAGATTAGCAGTACTTTTCCACTTACATAATAAGAACTGTCTAGGCTACAGCTGCTACAACAGAAAAATTTTTAAACATAGGGGAAAATAAGCCAGTGGAGAGTAGAACACAGAATAAGAGCTGAGACAGTGAGGAGGTACAAGCGATAAGATGAGCCTGTTATACACTTTGACATTCTCTGACTTTAGATGATAAGATAAAAATGTGAAACAAATCTATAAGCTGTTAGTGACCACAGCAACTCAAGAATTTTGATTGGCAGGAAGACTTATACTGAGCTCTTTTTCAAATGACCATTGGAGGTGAAATAATGTTTTCTAATAAAGAGAGCATATCCAAAGTGTGCTTAAGATTCAAAAGCTAGTATCTTCTATCTTGTAAATCTCATGTACTTGCCTGCTAACTTAAGTTAAATGTGTGAAACATTTCATTCCACCATGGCCTCAGTTCCTCTGGCATCTGTAAAATGGGATAATAATGCTTTGCCTCTTCCTCAGAGAAGTCTTATGAGGTTTAGTTAGTAAGGGTCAGTTTGAGGGCCACCTCCAGCTCCAAGTGCAGCTAAAAGCGAAGGATTTTGAAAAGATTAACAGCTGGAAGTGAGAGGAGCTTTGGTTGCAGCAGACCAAGAAACCAGTCACCAGTGCTCCTCCTCAGAGAGCTGATGTTACCACACTGTATCTGCATAGCATACTGCCAAAGAAAGCTTACAGCAACACGGCAGGTCTCCCACAGCACTCATAAACCTTTTAATGAAAAAAGATTTTAAATATCGGCCCCTGAATTGGGAGAAGGTGCCAAAACAATAGATTAGTATGTATTTCACAGATATTATGATGCCAGTCTATGAATCAAAAGACCTTACTTAAAGTTCCTAGTTTGATCTTCCGTTACATGGAGTGTGCAGACAGGTAACACATTTAGCTGATGGAACAGGCCCCAAACTGCAGTGGTCCTTGTCTTGACTACATTGCTTCAGTCTAGGCAGCTAAACTCACAGGAAGGTAACAATCCAAAATAAAAATAAATTTAAAAATACAAAATCACTCCCTTAAGGAAGCAGCAAACACTGGGTGAGTTCAGCTGTATTATGAAACCATTACTAGAGGGGACAACTACTCAAAAGTCACATATCCCACATGCATGATTGGTGCTCTGGTAAGAATAATAAAATATAAGAATATCCAGGAGAGTTCAGACAAAAAAAAATGTCTTCAGTAACTTATCTCCAACAAGGTCATAAGCAGATGCAAAAGGAAGAATAAAAACAAGAAAAGCATGTATAATTCCCACTCCTACTCCCCTAGCCACCAACTATTTTCAGCTCAGGGAACTTGTGAGCTCAGTATGGTTTCTGTATAATTCACAACTCAGTGGATTTTTCTTCCATGTATGTGTCCACTGACCCCTCGGACTCAAGTCAAATTTTAGCACCCATAGTATTTGGCAAGCTGTCACACACTGTTGAATCACTTTCCTTTGCTTGGTTTGACACTGGTTCCTACAAACTTAGTATGTTCTTGTGCTTGTACTGGAAAGGCATGTTACTCATCCCTATCTGAGTAACCTGTGACATTACAGACCTCTCTCACAATCCCATCAGTTTTTCCAGCTGCAGCATCCTAACTCAGTTACCCTGTTTGTGGAACTCATCCCACTGTCTGATCATTCTTGTTACAATTATCTGAACTTTCCAATTCTACTATATTCTGATTGGGACCACTATCATATGACTTCAGTCTTGAGGCACATATATGACACAGTGCCATGCTCAGACAGTTGATAATTACATCCCCCAAAACAGGAGACTGAAGTTCCTATTAGTAACCCAGTCCAGTGGCCTGCACATACTGGCAGAGAAGAGAGGTAATATTCTATCAAATGCATTCAGCTGTTTTACAGACTACCACCCATGCTACACAGGATATAATTGAGCTATAACAAACTGCTTTGTCAGAACACTCACAAGGAAGCATAGGCTTCACGAATTCTTCCCTTGGCTCTAAGGATAATACACCAGTGTATTATCTACCTTTTTCTCAAAGAAGTCTCCTATCTCACAGTCCAAACTCTTAAACATTAAGTGCATAGAGTGCAGAGAGATGACGCAAAATCAAGTGAAATGTTTTTTGACATCTGACCTCTTGCTTCTGGCACTGTAGATTAGGAGTGATGACACTGAAGTCAATAGCCTAGAGCACCCTTCCTATTGAAGCCTGCTTATTCCTATCACTCTGCTGGTGATAAATATGTATAAACATAGTTTATACATATTTTAAGAACTTTCTATTATACTGCAGAGCTGTAAATGGATATTAGTTTCATGAGAATAACGTCCAGGGGAGCCGCATGTGTAAACTCAGTATCAAAGGGTCAGAAACACCACCCCTATATCCTCTGTTCAGCCAAACTAACCCTCTCAAATGCCTTTGCTTGCCTATTACAAAATACCTTGCAACCTTCAAAATGTGACTTACCAGAGGTCTCTATGTAAAACATGAAACTACTAAAGTTTGTTTCTAACAATATCTCGGGGCCCAAACTTAGTAATATGGATAGTAAATTTGGTTCTTTAGAGGCTCCATTAAGTAAGCCAATACAAAGCAAAATTCTTTATTTTATCTCTGTTGCTACTACAGTAATTACAAACACTGAAGACTGGTCACTTCAATATATCTTTAAAAATTTCAATAGCAAAATTATGTCATGTCCAATTCAGTGTCATTCTGCATTTACTTAATAAGGGTAAACAGAATGCTAGCGAATTGCTAAGTTTAGGTTCAAGCCTCTGCAGCTGCAAGAGATAAGAAAGTCAAGAAGTATCCATTCAGGACTTTAAGACACTTAAATGGAAAACCAAAGATAAGAAGAAATCAATCCACAGAAGAAATGCTACTCTCAACTGAGAGTTCCAAAGGCACTGGGAAAAAAAAAAAATCAAATTGCTGACCTGGAACAGAAACTCAGACAAGGAAATATCAGATTGATGTGAGTCTTCAGGCTCCAAGACAAGAGGAATTGAGATGTTCCTGCCACAGGGTAGTAGGAAAATGTTGGAGATAAAAAAGGATTTGGAGCACATGTACAGCACTGACCTCTACAAAGTGCATGCCAGAGTGGCTTGGTCTTTGGAAAGACAAGAATCTTCCATAGCTTAGCTTAAAGTTGGTGCTTTGTCCCAGCTAGCACACTCCAAGTTGCAAAACAAGTAATTAACGTGAATAGTTTCGATGTTCACAGATTACTGCTTCTGGAATTCACTTCTACACAGTACACTATCATAAACAAGACTCTTACTTGGGTACAGTAATTTCCGCTGCAGAGAAAAACGGATATCACAACTGATTTTTTTTTTTCCTAACAGCAGTCATTAATTTGATATTTCTAATGAAAAACACTGTAAGCTTTCAGAACTAACAAAGATACTGTAGTATCCACTTTAGTTCCACTAAATTAAGCATTTTGTGGCTATAAATTGTAGTGGACCATTCACTAACAGTTCCATTTCTGGGTGACCAGGTTGCATTAAACTAAATTGAGAAGATTTTACCAAGTGCTACAATCCAAGGTTCCTCTGTACAATTAAGTACTCAATACATTAATAGAACATTGAACCAGGAAGCATGCAAAAAACGTGTTTTTTAATACCACAGCTTTAATATAACTTCTGTGGAATAACCAAAACTGTAGAGCATGATGGAAGTGAAACATTTCCTGTATTTGACAATTTGCTTTAGCAGGCATACATGAAATTAGTCTTAACAGTCCACAAAAGCAAGAGGAGCATCTTTGCTTCAGTTTTAAACAGGATGTTTTTGTTTCAATAAAAAAAATCCATTGTTGGACTTTACTTTAAGTTAACATTTTTCTCATTTTGCCTTGCCCAAAGCCTTAACTAGAGATCTAATCAAATTATTTCCAAAAGATGGACAGGATTATTTTTTTTTTTTTATTTCATAAACTCTTCTCTTTCAAAGGAGACCAAAAAATGTAGTACTTGCTTGCTGTAAGTAAACATACTGTTCATTTCCATTTAATGCTTTGAATCATTACATCTGGTAAAAGGTGTTCTTGTTTTCTTGTGGGGCAGTTTTTCTGTGAGAGTGTTATTGCTTTTATCCTTTCTTCTTCACTGTCCAGTGATACTTTAAGACTGAAGCACTGTGTGTTCCAGTTGTACATTATCAATATAGAAAGCCACGTAACTACTTATGAGAGATTGTTTCCTGAGGGTTAATTACTGTTTTGACAAATGTATAGAGGGTAGAAAACTGTGGATTTAGTGGCCAAAGCATCATTTTTGCTCAGTACCCTACCAACCTACAAAATGGAGCATATAGGGCCTCAGTAAAAGGTTTGTATTTATGGATTTTCTTGTTGTTCAACTTCTCAACAATTGCTACAACAATGAACTTAAGTAGTAACTGAGTGTTAGTTGTACACCATAGCTTTCATTCAGGAATCTTAAAAAAAGATTTTAAAGGTGCACACATACTTCTCTCTTTTCTACACAGCTTACAGCCATGCACACCAAAGTGAGATATCTAATATAGAATGAAACAAGATCTAAGCTGGGAAGCTCCTAAACTGGAGTCTTCTACTTTACTTAGCTGTTGCCTCCCCTCACAGTTGTGCTCTCAAAAGGCACTACCAGGAATATTTAAGGTTTTGCTGCACAAGGTACATGGCAGGAATGCATAAATACCAGTTATCATCTCTAAGAGAAAAAAATTTCCAAGTCATGAAATACACCAAAATACTTCTCTGAGCAATACTTTTGACAGGTTCCCTTTATCTGTGTCTATACTGTCCCATGTGAAACTCAGTGTTATTAAAAGGTCATGATGACTACTTGATTAGTGAAGCTACATTAAAACTGTTGACACATCTGAAACATGACACCGATTTCATCTTTACCTACATACTTCTTGGGGAAATTAGGACTGTCAGTCCTATTTTTAGTTATCCCTAAAGGAAGATACAAGTCTCATTGTTACCTTAGTGAAAGCTCGGTAGCACAAACCACACAGTTCCACCAGGTAGGCCAGAGTGAAGACAGCATTCTGAATTACAAAGCTTAGTAATTTTGAAAAAGGCTCCAGAAGACTCTGAAATAACACAATTTAGAGAAATCAGTAACTGGTTGCTCAGCAAGACAGAAAGCATTCTAACCTGAAATACCTGAATGGAACAGCATTATTTGTAGTTCAGAGGTTATCTTGCTGGGATTTACACAGTTTTGGTCAAACAGCTACTCCAGCTAGCATTTGCCTTCATGCTTGTATGGGAAATTAGAAAATAATTCCACCTCTGACACTGTGTTTACAAGATATAAGAGATTCTGTCATGTTTATGCAGAAAAACCTCTCTGACCTCAATGGAATTGCACTGCAGAACTTCAGAGGAAACTCATTAGTATCTTTTTTTTTTTTTTTAAAGAAAGGAGAATGAAAAAAAAGAAAGAGAAGATCAAGTCTTTAAGAAGACATTCACTCTCACACACAGGAATGTAATCCCATCCACACTTTACTGTAACCTAGATTCCAAAGCTCTTCCTGTTCTTCAAGGTATATCAGATTGCACAATTTTATGCTTATATATAATACTTCCCTAGCTAGGGGATAAGAACACATTCACAGAATAGTGCTGGCTGGCTAAATCCAAGGCAACAGAGTTTTGTATTCTTGGAACTTACCCTGGTGGCACTAGTCGTTGGTATCTTCAACAAGCAAATCATTATTCTTAAACTAGAATCTAAAGAACACTGTGAATCTATTTGAAGGCAGGAAAGAAAAAAAAAACAACACCACACATTAAAAACCAAACAAAGTTAGCACCTTTCTGTAGACATCTTGTTTTAGTAGTAGCTATTATGAGTAAGTTATAGGTGAACTCTAAAAAATGATCTTTGATGACTGACCTTTACCTTATTTGCCTAAGAGAGCTTATTCCTGAACACACAATCATACCCCTTCAGTGGTGACAAACCACTGAAGAGATGAGAAAACTGCACTAAAAGGCTAGTTTAGAAAAGTTAACTTTACCCCTTTTAGGACAAAAATTTCCTAGAAATAGATTTCCACTTCAATCATTTTATATTTCTGTGATTGCCTTCAGCTAAGACTTTTTCCCCCACACTCCAAGACAGGGCTGCAACTCTCACCCCATAACATCAGAATGAACTCTGGCAAAGGCTGCTCCACATGCCCCTCTAAAATTGTTCCTTATGGTGTAATTGATTTTTCTTCTGAGTAATTCACACAGGTTGCAACAGTGATAGGACTTCTCAGGGCCTACCCATTGTCTTGCCTCATGTCTGCTGCAAACATCTAGAACAGCAGAGTCATTTATGACCCTTGAGAAAGGAACAGGAGATGGAAAGCTCAGGAGCAAGAAATTGTTTTACTTGTATCACTAATGATACCTCCCATGAATAAAAGGGGAATCAGAGTAAACACTCCATATCTAAATGTTCTGTAAATTGCAGAAATGTAGTTGGAACTATTGAGATCAATTCATTCCCTTTAGTTTTTTTCAATTAAACAAGATGCAAGAGATTGAGGTGGCTAGTACGCAAAAGGAATAGTTATTGAATGTTTGGCTTAGTTAAGTGCTGCAGGACAATGTCTCAGTTTACCAAAGTGTAAAGAGGTTTCAAGATCTGACTTTTGCATAATAGTGCCAAGGAATTTAATATAATCCATGTGATTTGGTGGTGACACTCAAGTTAAAGACAACATTATAAGTCACCAAATTAGATTTTGAATCCCTCAGCTCATATTGAGCAACACTGCTTTACACAGAAGAAATTACCACTTTACACCACAGGAAATAAAGTCAGAATAAGGTCATCAGTATCCAGTGTTTACTGGAATGACTCAGAAAACTTTTACTATGTTTACCAAAAAGACATCTGGAACTATACACACTAGGAGATAAGATCCCTCTGTATGTTCTCTGAGCACTCAGAAAACAGTCTAAAGCTTCCAGATTCAGTTTCTGAAACTCTATTCCAATTACAGCCAGAACTATAACCTGGTCAGCCAAACAGGCTAGGCTCAATTCCCAGCAGTATCGGTTCTCTCTGCCTGTCTGACTATTGTGTACTTTTAGCAAATTAATTAGGTGGTGCTGCTCTTCTTGAGAGTTTTATTTTGGTTTAACAGTTAAAAACAGATGGATTTTTATTGTCAAAATGTTGATTCTCTCAAATGCAGTAGTCTAATCAGACAAGACAGGGCATGGAAAGCATAGAGGAAAAAAGCCAACGAAGAGGCGAAGAGTACTCTGGTCACAGCTGCTATTGTTACCCATGGAAAATATAATAAAGAGATGGATCAGACATAAAATTAATCCAGTGCTCTGGAAATAATACTTGAATTATTAGAAAATATTCACAACAACCCACTCCGATCTCTCACCCATTGTTTTGGTACATCCTGACCAATGGCAGTATAGCTCATTTCGAATGTCATACATCATACCTTAAGTGGCAAAACACATGGGAGTTTAGTAAGGAAGGTCTGAAACTGATTACTAATTGTGGTCCAGAGGTTGCTGGGTGAATCCATTGGCAAGGCTTCCATAAAGGTAGCAATATTTTCCAAACAGCGTAGCATTGCACCTCCTGATGGTAAATTCTTTTTGTTGTTTAATCCCTGGGAAACAAAACAAGAACTGTAAACTAATGTACACATGTAGAAATGGTCCCTTAAAACAGTATTTGGAAATGCTGAGGTTAATTTGTTCAGATAAGATACTACTTACCTGTTCTGTAATGCTAATCATTAAATGTTGTGCAGGGAAAGTTGAACTATGTATGTGACAGTTAAGTCTAGTTCAGTTCTGTGGTGGGTTGGCCTGGGCCGAGCGCCAGGTACCCACCAAGGTTCTCTATCACGTTCTCGCCCCACACCTCCCACGGCACGACAAGGGGGAGAGAATGAGATGGAAAGAGCCCATGGGTTTTAGTAAAGGCAGTTTAATAAGCAAAATAGACTAGAGAACCTTGGTGGGTACCTGGCGCTCAGCCCAGGTCAACCCACCACAAGTTCATAGAATCATTTAGGATGGAGAAGACCTTTAAGACCACAACCATTACCCTAACACTGTCAAGTCCACCACTAAACCATGTCTTTCAGCACCACATCTACACATCTTTTAAATACCTAAAGGGATTGTGACTCCACCACTTCCTTGGGCAGTGCTTAACAACCATTTCAGAGAAGAACTTCTTTCCTAATATCCAATTCAAACCTTCCCCGTCACAACTTAGGCCGATTTCCTCTTGTCCTGTTGCTTGTTACTTGGGAGAAGAGATCAACCTCCACCACACTACAACCTCCTTTCAGGTAACCGTAGAGAGTGATAAGGTCTCCCCTGAGCCTCCTTTTGTCCAGGCAAAACAACCCCAGTTCCCTCAGCCACTCATCATAAGACTTGTGACCTAGACCCTTAACCAGCTTTGTTGCCCTTCTTTGGACACGCTCCAGCACCTCAATACCTTTCTTGTAGTGAGGGGCCCAAAACCAAATCCGTTATTTGAGGTGCGGCCTCACCAGTGCTGAGCATAGGGAGAGGATCACTTCTCTAGTCCTGCTGGCCACATTATTTCTGCCACAGGCCAGAATGCTGTTAGCCATCTTTGCTACCTGGGCACACTTATGGTTCAGAATCAGCCAGCTGTCAACCAACACCACAGGTCCTTTTCCACCAGGCAGCTTTCCAGTCATGAAAATACTTCTAATTCCTAAAGTATTGACCAAAAGATTCTGAGCCAAAATGTTAAAAGCGGGGTCCTAAATCACAACCTGCTTAGACCAGCACGGCAGTAAAAAAAGCAGAACTCAAGACTGTTCACCAGTAGACTGGCCATGTCTGGTTTTTTGGCTTGTGTACTATGGTCAGGCCTGGAAAGACATAAGCAGTTTTCAAGTGATGTCAAAATCTTTCTATGAAGTAACTACCATGTTCCTGGAAGAGCAGGCCACATGCAAGTGACTAGTGCTAGCAGGAGGATAAAAGTTACAGTAGAGACATGCAAGGTGCACAGAAGGCAGTTACTGCAAGGCAAGCAATAAATCTTTGTGATACTTAGAGAAACTGCCATCAGATATAGGGAAGAGGAATAACTAAAATGTATGAGTAGAAATGTTCCTGAAAACCAGAAATAGTGCTGGGGTAAGGCATGGCCACACTACTAATGTATAGGACAGCTCCAGGAGCTGGTACGAGAAAAAAAGGAAAGAAAAAACAAACAAACAAACAAAAAACCCCACAAAACCGCATAAAGAGAAACAAACCAAAAAAACCCCAACCCAAACCAAAAATACCATCAGTGAGAGTAGAACCCAGAAGGAAAATGGTGAGGACAGTCTAATTCTGCTTCCAGGGAGAATAAACCAAAAATTCACATTGCTTTTGGTGATTCAAGTTTGAACTCTTAACAAATGAGGAGACATGATCCAAAATGCTTGATAATGCTAATTAAACTAACACTATGAACAGAGCTGATTGCCAACATACCTCTAACAGCTGGCTTAGAGCAGCGATGGAACTGAGCTCACTGAAGTCCATAAGAGACATGGCCAAGGTCCGTAAAAAACTTCCATCTGAAATTTGAATGATATTTTTGCACTGGCTATCTGTACAGAGGTAACTGAAAGGGTCAGAAATTCACTCAGGTACCAAACATTACCTTTAATATTGCTCTGGAAGAGCTGGGGGAAGATGCCATTGGGAGCCAGCTGATGGAAGACGCAACGAAGGAACTGCTTGGCCACACCTGCAGCATTTCCAGGGATCATCATACTGAAATAAAAGGAAAGAAAAAGAAGAAAGAAAGAAATTGCAGATAAAACACTTCTCAAAGGTAAAAGCATGGAGAAAATAAAGATGGTCTTTGTTTTAATCTTAGAAGTGTTCAGTTATGAGGGAGACAGTCAAAAGCAGAACAGTCTTGAGTCCAAAAAAGAGTTCAGCATATTCATTTTATCACTTCAGCTCGACTACGCAGAGCTGAAAGGGTTATACACACTTTCTGAAAGTACTGAAGTCTCAATAAACAGTTGCATTTTTCCTGATTCTCCACATAGTTGTATTTGTGAGTTATCTGAGTTTGAAATATAATCCTGCTCTCACCTTGAGTATTTCGGTGATACAGAATAAGATTCTTGGCTTTACCATAAAACACAAACAACAGCTAAATATACACATTGTATTATTAATTTGCTTCTTGCAGTTTCCTTCAAGAAATGAAGTACTTCCTAATCACTCAATGGTTTTATTTAAAAAGCTGAAGTACTATCTATTTACTCATAAACTGCACATCTCAGCATGTTTTACAGCCTCTCAAAAATAATTTATCTTATTCAGTATCTCATTTGCATGAGACATCACTACCAGGAATTCTCCATGACTGAGCATAACTCACTTCATTAAATGTATGGAGATAGTTTATGAAGACAAATATTGAACACAAAACAAGCCAGAAAAAGTTGCACGAAAATTGTGGAAACCAGAGGGCATCTCTAAATAATGGCTGAATCTAATTTTTTTCAAGTTCAATACATATGAATCTGGGTTCCTGCTCATCTTCAGAACACACAAGATATTTGAAGTAGGAAAGGCTAAGTTTTTCCTCTTACTTACAAACCTTAAATAAATTTTTAACAAGTTAAACGTAGTTGATTTCAGGGCCAGGGAGGATAATGCTTTAGATTAATTGTTTCATTTTGGCCAAGGCATCCTTTGCTACCATACCTTTCTGCTTGATTAGAAAAACTGGTACTTGATGCCAACCTGGAATAAAAAAAAAATAAAAAAAACACTGAAGCTCATATCCTTTTTCTGTGATTCATTTTTAAGTAAGCCAATTAATAAATAGGAATTTTAAAGAACATTTAAAATGTCACTAGAAAGGTCTTCTGAAGAGATGCAAATTCAGTCAAATCATGTTTGTATGACATACAAACTCAAAAACAGTCTCAAAATCTCACAAATTCTTAACAGCTCTGAAGACAAATCTGCTTGCCTCCTTATACTAACACGAAGGCAGTGAAGTAAAGCTATTGCCTTACATACACATCATGGATAATTACTAATCAAAAGGGATTCAGAGAGAAAAAAGTTTGACAGAAGCTGCCTACTGGCTGAGTTGTTTCCAATTAACACAGCAATGCAGACTAGACCAAAACTCTCTGCTTAGCAGTCTCAAGTGAGGCTTTTAGTTACAGATTTTGGCACCTAAACGACTGGCCTAATTTCACAAACATAGAAAAAGTACAAGTTCTCACAAAGTCAGATGAGAAATATTGGGTTCTCAAAAAATCAGGTCATTTACTCTAGTACCTAAATATAGATTTTGAAGCTAAATATGGGCATTCGGTGAACAAAATACTGAACATAATCATAAAGCAAAATCATACACTTCAATATGCAGGGCATGTTAACAAATGGAATCAGGACTTGTAACATCAAAGCAACACACCTTTAATATTAAAAACCACTAAAATGCAATTATAAAAATGTACACTGGAAGCACCTTTTCCATACAAAATACCATGCAATTTTTACTTTCATCTGCTGTGCATGAGTATTTCAGCCGGTGTAAGATGGTATGTCTAAATGGAAAGTTCACAGAGCTATGCTGATTTACGTCTGTTGATGATCTGGCCTTCAAAATTTATCTTTGATTCACAATTATTTTAGGTTGGATTTAGCTGTTGCTCAATACTCTTATCAGCCTCTGTTCTGAAGACAGCTTCCTGTCTAGTCACCACTGCAAAATCCAAGAAGGACCCTAAGGCAGCTCAGTCAAATCCATCAGTGTAAAACAAAACGGATGGTGATTTTCATTAATGATGCATGACAAGCTGGGCACATAGCATACTTTCAACAGTGCTATACTCTCAGGCTGGATGGTGCAGCAGATTGAAGATTATATTCTCTTCAGTTGTCCCAGGATAAATCAGAAAAACTCATCAGAGTCCCTGATTCCACTGTTGTTAAGAAGAGTTCATGCTAAAATACAACTTGCTAATTCTGGCATGCAAAGCTAGTTCTGGGTGAAAACAGGTCTGAAGCTACCTTCAAACAATATAGACCTTGATTCTGGAATAACTGTAGCATCTGCTGACATTAAAGCACATGAGGATTTCTGCAGAATGCAACAAGACTAATCACATGCCCACTGGATATTATACTTACTTTCAAAAATCTCCTAAAGCATAGCATGAAATATTTTTTCTGAAATAAATCGAAGTCCTATGCAAAGTTGTTTTTTCCTTTTGAATGCAACAATACAAGTGTGTGTTTTATGATAAACAAAACATTTGGTTTCTAACTTCGAAAAACTTCTTAAGATATGGATTATATCAAACACTCGGGAACATCTAAACCTTTTTGAAATGTACAGCTTGTATGTATTTAACATTACTACTCTAAATACTTTGTTGCACAAAGGCCAAGAACTCCCTTCATTACCTTGACTACACACACCAGTAAATGGATGTGTTCACATTTGTACACATATAAACATGTCAATCACTAATTGTCAGTAACTCGAATCCAGAACTACTTCTCTTCTGAAAGCCCCAATAGATGCCTATCTGTACCTGTGGGTAACTAAATAACTTCTGAAAATCTTTCTGTGTATTGTTTAGATTCTGGATTCCCAGCTTCTTGTGTCTTCTTCTTAGCATGAAAGAAATAGTTCTTTTTCTAAGAATAAAAATGCAAGAAGTCTAATTCATTCTCACCTCTGCCATCAGATGGGTATTTGGAGGTAATGATATGGCATTGCTTGATGAAAGACAAAGACTGAAGTTAGATACATGAGGCACCTGACTGTCTCTCTGCTTGTATAGGCTACTTACTTTGCATGTATTCAAATATAATTCCTTTGTTGGGAGCTTCTTAATGGACTTAGAATTTGACAGAAATGACAGCCAGTAAGAGCAACACAGGACATTTATGAGGAATACCCCATGTTGTGTGCCTCTGCTGCTCTAAAACAATCCATTGTCTCATTCCAAAGATGTAGGATTTCTTCTTCAAAGTACAGAAAAAGGTAGCCCCCTTGGCCCTCATCCCTTGATAATTTATCTTCCAAATTATTTAGTCTTTGTGTCTGTAGTAATGCTGTATTTACAAGAATCACACAGAATGGATAGTATCTGTCTAGATGAGAAAATTTGCCTCCGTCAGAGTTCATTAACAGTGACAGCAGGGAACTGTAGCCTAGCAATTAATGGAGGGCTTGAATAGCTGCTATATTGAAATGGAATTGGGAGGTAGTGGAGAAACAGGGCTTTGAAGAGCTGTGCCCCTGCAGAAGTCATAGACAAGCAATTTGAATGTCAGTCACTGAAAGAACACGGAAAAGTAGAGCTGTGCATCATTTCTGCACTTCTAGTATGGCTCAGAAGTTTATTATGAAACACTTCCAATGCATCTCTCCCACCTCTTAGGCAGGAAGTTGCAGAAATGGCCAATGCAGCAAGGACAAGTAACACAGTAGTAACGGAGCACTTCAATTATCCCATGCACAGAGGTAGAATTCACAAGACAAAAATAATGGACATCAAATGTTTAAGACTTTATCAGAGACAATCTCATGTAGTAGCTAGTTAGGATGCCCTAATAAGGAGATGCAACTTTTTACTTAGTCTTAATTAGCATACAAAATATTGCTGAAGAGCCTGAATAGCTTCAGGCATGCTAATTAACAATCATACCTAGGAGTCTGTAGCGATGGACCTACAATACGTAAAGTGGAAGAAGTCCTGTCAAAGATGGACTTCTGAAACTGATAAAGGAATTAACAAACCTGTACCTGTATAAGTGCTACAAGGAACTCTGTTTCCCAGAAGCCCCTTGGGAAATTACTATGTATATTTGACCCTGGCTACCCCTCCCTATTGGCTGTGAAACCCGACCTTCCTGGGCAGTGATTAGTATGCCAAAGACCCTTTGATTGGTGGTATGCTAATTTCCCCAAGTCTTTAAGTACCGGAGCTGGTAACAATAAACTCTCTCTTTCCTGCGTTGTCTCCTAGCTGTGTGTGTGGTCTCTGCTCTCTGCTTGGGGTAGAGAAAGCCACGTGGCCGGGAGGAAACCGGAGGGGGAGCACTCCTCTGTCCTCCAACCATAAGGACCCACTTCTAAACCCCAGGAGGGCACATCAGCCACTACAGGAGTCAACAGTCCTCCAGGTGCAACAAGGCTCAGAAAAGCTGGCACTTATGCATAACTTCTAAAGCAGGAAATATATCAAAGTGAAAAATTCTGTCAAAGCAGCAAAAAAGGAGTCACTGAGAGAATTCAGACTTTACAAAAAGGACAGAAGCCGTTCAAGAACATAAAATAGGAAGCATAGGGCCAAGGTACCCTCCCGTGTTAAGAAAGACTTCAAGGTGAGGGAGGTTATTAGAAAAAAGAAGGCTTCTTTCAAAAAGCTAAAGTCATGCCTCAAATGAAAGCAGAGAAGAGCATAAATCCTGAGAAATCCAATGTAAAAACCACAAGAAGGTAGGCCAAGAAACAGTTCAAAGAGCAACTAGCAGAAGAATAAAAACTAACAGTTAATGTTTCTTCAAATAAAACAGGATCAAGAAGCACACCAGAGAGTCGTCGTCGTGGCTAGGCTTCGCGAACGAAGATCTAGGGAGGGCTCCACCCACACTCCTCATCAGCGCCTTTTCCAAGCACATGATAAAAAGAGGCTAGTGGATAGCACCCTCGAGCCTGCACTATGGATTTTTTTTTAGGTGAGACATAGCATGTGCAGAGCTGGACCCACCCTTTAGTCCTAAGGTTCATCTGCCAGGGCCTAGCAAGCTTGGACGCTGGCAGCGAGGTCCTTAGGACAGAGGTTTAACCTCTTAGATGGAAGGCCTTCCAGGACTAAATGAGCTCCATCTGCCCGGGTTTGGAATCAGAGTTGTCCTTCTCCTAGGATGACTGCCAGAAGGCTAATGAGCTCATCCTACCCATACAAGGATTATAGGAACATGGGTATCACTCCCCACACTTTCCCATGGGCAATGAGTTTAATGCTCCCTCTGCTGTCGGCACAGTTATCGCACCAGGGGGCACAGCAGACCCCAAGTGATTTTCAGACTGTGCCTGACACCAGAGAGTATGCTGCATCAATCGCTCTTCAGGTAATAAACAGGGCACTCAAGGAAGAAAAGAGTGCTGCTGAAAAACTAAATTAATTCTTCACATCACTGTTTACAGTGGCACAAGATGGAGGGATTCCTGAGCTGGAATCTCCCTTTGGAGGGTAAAATGGGAGGACATCAAAGATACTGCCCAAAATTGAAGTGACAGTGGAAGATGTTACGCAAGAAATTGACAAAATTGTAAGTAACAAAGCAGCAGACAGAACTAGATGTTATTCACTTGTGAGTAAATAACATAGTGAAGTTTATGTAAACCAAATTCCAGGCACAAAATTCTTTCAACCACGAGGAAGAAAGTCCCAAATTTACCTTCCTACAGACTGCATGATGTCTAACAGCAGAGGAGCAGCCAAGTCTGGACTAAGGTGAATGAAGGTTGAGAGCACAACTATGGCCAGACCTAGTGTTTCTTCATCATACTCTTCAAGAATAGCCCCACAGTCATGGCACCTACAAAGAACAGTTCATAAAACTGACATCAACAAATTTAAACCACAGTATTACCATATACACATATGTGTATAATTACATCTTTTAGAAGTAGTATTATTTAGTATATTCTATTCAAAAATTTTTTAGAAAAACAATGTAATTATCTTGCTGGCAGTGTTTACAAAATGTTTACCTTGGGGTAAAAAAAAATTAAAACACTTAGCACAGAGATAAATAATAGAACGGACTTTATAATTCCATAAAGTATATCTATATTTTACTTGACCTATTTAAAGTTCAACTAATTCTTTGAAAGGAACAGAAGGGAACTTACTTGTCAGTCATCAAAACAGGCTGGTCATCAGCAAATTCTTCTGGTGCAGGTACAAACATACTGACTATACTGGGTGCTGATAGCAAGCTAGATTTTGTGGCACCTTAAGGCAATTGGATGAAAAAAAGAAAAAATAAAACAAAAGAAGCTCACTAAACAGAAATCCAAACTACTTGAAGAACAAAATCATAGAGGTTTTACTGTACACAGAATAAGAAATAAAGTGTGTCTACAAGAAATCTACATTCCTGGCTTCTGTCAGATTATTCCAACTACCCAGAACTATCAATTGTTTAAAAACAAACAAACAAAAAAAACAAAAAAAAAACCCTTAAAAAAGGCAAAATCTTAAAAAAAAAAATCCTTGGAAAAAAGAAAACAAAGAACAAGAATTCCAGGAAGGCAGATGTAATTGTATCTACTCAATTTTTAGGGAGACAGGATGATTCTACAGTTGTTACGAGACTGGATACCAGAATATTTGCAGTCTTTCTCAGTAATTCTGGGGAATTACCTTCCCATAGTTCCTGGTGACATGAAGAAGGAAGTTCATATGGCTCAATAACAAGTCATCGATCTATTCATATCATCCCTAACGGAGGCATAGGAAAGAAATCAGGAAAGGACTGCTAGAGGAAATAATTGATAAGGAGCTGAGAAACATTGAAAGCATTAAAGGGCTGATGGTGAGAAATGCTTTCTGTTGAAAGTCTTCACAAGCATCTTTAGTCTCCAAAGCTGAGTTGTTCAGCTGGTGGCATAGCCACTGTAATCACACCAACTTACGGGGTTCCCTTTGTCTTCGGCACTTTTTGTGCACCTAATTCCTGACACATGCTTGTTTTAATTGGAAAAGTTACATATAATGGAAGATTCAAACTTCTGGCTTCTCTGAATTCTGCTTTCTGGAATTACAGCACTATAAGGGTAGTCCAAGAGTCTAACATCTCTCCAGTATGGTGGTTTTCCTCCCTCAGTCCCTTTCTATTCATTAAGCAGACAATAGCAATTGCGGTAAAAGCATACAGAAGAAGCAACTCTCCAGACAGTGTAGTTGCTGAGAAAACCTCAAGAATAATCAGACTCATTCATAAGCCATCACAAGTGAAGATCAAAGCTACTGTGATGTACAAGCTATGTCATTCATCTGAGATGCCTTGTGATAATCACTTAAATATTGTTAGCAGGTCACTAAGGCAGAAAGAGACATACAATTATTCAAGAAAAATAGCTCTTTTGGTTGTCACATGTAGCTGACACGAAGAAACAGCATTACTCCTGTTACCCCACAGTTTAGCTGCAGTAATGAATACAGGAAGCTCAGCTGGTAGACACCATCACTGTGTACATAAACTGTCCTGAAGGGGACCTAACTCTAAAGACTATTCTGTGAAAAGCTCATTTTGTGAACTAAACTTTAGAAGAGTACCAATGCCCTTTTGATGACAATGGATTACTTCATCTGTGGTTGAACTGGTGACTTTCTTGCTGGTTGCTTCAATCTGCAGATTCAGATTTAGTGTTAACATTAGGCTGTTTTAATAATATTTCAAACTATGGAAATAGCAGGAAGCTTTTCCACCTAAGACAGGTTCAGATGAAATTTCTGATTAGATAATCCCAATCACTAGAGGAAAAGCAAATTTAATATCAGCTCTCAGGCAAAATAATCTTAGAAGTTCCCACAATTTCTGAACTCAAAATACGTGGAGTGATGAGGGTTTGTTTTGCAATAGTAAGACAAGTATGGAAGGAAATATTTTACATACAGAGTTCAGTACTTCATAAGTGTTGGATGTGAGCAGACACTCCATGAAGTCCAGAACACTCTTCAGTAATGTAGGACACCATCCAGAATGCAAGGAATAGGAGCAGAATTTCCATGTATTTCTAGCCAGTTTTTTCCCCCCTTACAAATGAATGAAGATCCCTCTACAGTGACTTTGGAAGTTTCATTGTCACAATCTCTAGATGTAAGTCCCATTGCAGCACACAAATGCTGAAAGCTGTCAAAATGCAGGTAACAATGTTGGAATAAGACTTAACTGCTCAAAAGAAAAATGTCCTTCATGCACTGAATAGTAGGAAAAAGAACATGACTTAGGCAAAGAAGGTAGGTCACAGCCCTACTGCACGGCTGTAAGAAAGACTAGATGTATTTCACAAGTGAGGCAGGAGAGTTCAGGAAGAACTAAATTCAACCACACTTTGTACACAGTCTTTTATGTCCAGGCTGACAGTCAAAACAAGTACTAATAGAAAGTCACTAGTTCTTATCAGTTGTTCCTGTCTTGAATGAAATAACTTGTCTAATAATTTTGCAATAACTCACTTAGTGCAGGACAGTTCAGGGCTTTAATACAGCTAAATAGAATATTAAATTCTGCCTCATTTGGTACTAACCAAAAAACCCTTCCTGGCAGTCTTAGCAGAGAGATCTGGTCAAATGGACTCTGAACTAACCTCTGATTCTTAGTGGTGGTCCCTCCAAGTCGGGGTTTAGGGAAACAGGGACATTGCACATCCGCTTTCCATGTTGTATCTGCTCTGTGGATAAATACAGAACTTCAGTCTCCAGAACTATGAACCCAACATCTGTCACCAGCACCACAAGTTTTAAAAGTTAAATCAAGAGAAACACAAATACGACCGATATTAAAAGAAAAAAGTTATTTTTTTAATAGCATAGAAAGGGGGGAAGAGAAAGATGAAGGAAGCTTACAAAGAGAAAAGGACAGAGATAATCTAATACCAAAGAAGGCATTTTAGAAAAAAGTGTCATTAAAGAAGAAAGGAAGTGCTAGCTGTAAAGACTCAACAAGATATGGAATAGAAGTCAGATACAGTTTGTGCTGACAGAAAATAGACATAAAATGATTTTATTTTACAGATAGCAAGCTTGGGAAAAAAGTGGTTTGAGATAAGAAGTGAAAGAAAGATATCTACCAATGTAAAAAAAAAAGTAAAATAAATAAAGCATGCATGAACCAAGCATGTATCATATACTTATGTGGAATAAGACTATTTCCTAGTTCTTATACCTGAGAATAACGAGTCTTAAAATTGTGGTGTGATATTGAAATGATAAATAGTCACACAGACACAGGCTATTTGTTCTGTGAGGGGGGGAAATAAGAAAACCAACAACCTTGTTTTTAGTCCAAATAGTAATTTTACTTTGAAGCTAATGGTTGAAAAGGAGACTGAAAGATGCAAAGCTTTCTAGAAAAGAAGGTTTTACTTTGTATCTCCATGCTTGGAGACCTTTAGCTGGAACGAATGTTGGAGTGAGAAGTCATAGATGCTGTGAAGAAAGCTAGTGGACTTGGAACCAGACTAACAACACAAAGTGGTTTACAGTACTGACATCTTGTTCTTGAATACAGGCTAACTACTTCCTGCAGAATTAAAGCAGTAACTTTTTCATCTCTAACTCCTGCCTGAGAAACTAGGTGATATCAGTTAAGTCTCTTCAATAAATAAACTTATCTGCTGCCAGGAAAAAAATAAAAAACAACCAAAACACAACACATCATTATCATTGCCAAATTCTGACTTTTATGACTGAAGGATCTCACACTGAGGGTGCTACTCAGCAGACTGAAGCAGAAAGGATAATCCTGAAGTATATACTATGCATTTAGCCATTCTTCAGCTACAAGATTTAGTCTGATAGAACTTGATGCTGAAGAAAATTAAGCAAAGATTTTAATTCAGATGTCCAGAACTTGTGGTGAGCCATTCATTCAGCATGCTAAGTTCCATGTAACATTTTAAGCATTCCTTTCTCTGGATGCATCTGGATCTGCTGATAAATTTTTAAGAAGTATGATTCCATAATGTCGCTAACATCAAAATGGGCAGTAAAATACCTAGCACTTATGATAAACCAGAATGAATTAATTGTTTAGTGAGATCTGCTATGAACTTGGTCATAGCAGAAAATCTGAGTAATGAGGAGATTATGTGAATAATTCAGTTTTCATTGCTTTGCATTCATCTTAAAGGGAGAAAAAACAAGTTAGTGAGTGAACAGAAACTTCTGGTGTTCAGTATGAACTGGCAGAAACTTCTCTAAAGAGAAATAAAACTGGGTGGTATAAGGCACAACCCCTTGGTGTACCAACACCATTGTAAACATACATTCAAATAAATGATTCCACAAACCAGAGATTAAATCCTACAACTAATAAAATCAACAGTGATAATTTCATTTCATTTAATGAGGCCAGGAAATAATCCAAGTAATAAGCAAGATTGTAGGGATACCACTGTACTACAGGGACTATCTTCTAAATATGTAACTATTCCAATTCATTCCAGGTGAGAATCTGGTACTTGCTATAAATTTTCACTTTAGACTTGACAGTGATTACTTTTTTGCACTGGTAGAATAGAAATATTCATTTTTTTTATGTATGGATACAGAAAGTAACTGGTTTCGGAAATAGAAACAAAGAACAATAAATGCAGCTCACCAGTATCCCAAGTGCTGATATTGTGGGGAGCACTAGACTGGTGTTCCAGCTGCCTCTTCATTAGCTGGTTCATTGTCAGAGCTCCCAAGGAGCCTCTTTTCATTTGTCTGAACTGAGCTGCAAGTCAGAAACGCAAAAGGATTTTCAGGGGCTCAGACAACATGTAAAGCTACTTTTATTTCCTCATCTTACAAGCCAGCATGAGGTAAATACTGAAAGAACAATGACTACTTGCTCTAAGGATCCTGCTCAAGTCAGTATACACTTGTTACACAACTACTTAGGGTACAATTCTGGCCCCAATGGCATCAGTCATAAGTAACATGGATTCAGGATCTCATCCACTGTGTCAACTGCTAGTGTCTTTTTGCCTCCAAATACCAAGAAAACTCTTCAAAATACTTGGTATCTTGTAAGATACCACCCCAAAACTCCAATGCTGACAGGTGATAAATGTATACTTGAATCTCACATACAATGTACCAAGGAAGGAAACTCAGTCTCCTTCCAGCAAAGTATGGAGAACTGTTCGGTTCATGTTCATCACAGAAAACAAATTCACTGACTGTGACTGTGTACCACTAGACCCCTTCATTGGTGATGCATCCTGAGTAGGCCTCCTAAGTGTCCACCACTCAAGCACAACACCTGTAAATTCTTCTAAACTGTGAAGCCATCATGACTTTGAAGATGGGTCCATTTTGTATCTTCACCGTTGTTCTTACATGGAAACAAGCATTCAATTTTTCCTTATCAAATTATTTACATTTTTTCTTTAAATATATTTTCTCGCTGCTTATCTGGAGGAAGATACATATACAATTCCTGCCTTTCTTCTTTTTTTTCTTCCTTCATAAGAAAATTCAGACTGAATGAGCATAATACATTCACTTTGACAGTTGAGTCTGAGTTCTGTATTTCCACCATTGAAACCAAAATCATTGCTCATAGTATGAAGATATCCTGCTGGAACAAGGCATGTGAGACTGTTAACAGGCATCTCCACACAGGAAAGCTTTTAAAATGTTGCCTTAAGTATATGTTTAAGTGCTTTCCTCAACAGGGCCTTAAAACAAGGGCAAAGCAAAATCTTCTCCTAATGATTATTTTCATCTGCGACTACATTCAACACTGTTAAAGAGTATTAACATATCATCAGATAGCTCTCTTCTAAAATTCCACACAGTACCCAGCTAAACTCTGAAAATAAATCCAGCATTTCACATTATTAACTGTGATGAAGTAGTATGGACAAGGGATAAACTACAACTTTCAGAAAGCTCTGAGGGGTTGAGTGCCTTCTCCTGAACTTGCTCTATTCAATTTCTGAGGGTTTCAAATTCAGAGAAAGCAAATACAGGCCCTGAGTAATAACAAACACAATGATAACTTCAGTGGGAATCCGCACACTGAAATTCTTTCATTAGGTGATATATTTTAAGTTCCCTCTCATTATATCTTTTCAATATATCAGAGTGCATTTAAACTCTATTTTTGGTCCAAGTACAAACTTCTCCACCATTACTGCAAAGCAATCCTTGTATATCTGAACCATGATTCACTTTTAAAAGTTATATTACAGCTGCTTCTCACAGCAAATTAAGAGAAAAATAGAATTTCCATCGTCTCCAGGACAAAGATTTTAAGTAGATGCTTTATCACTTTATCAAGCATAGAATTTCTTGATGAAAGAACAGCAATTAACATCAGAACTGACAAGACTGCTTGGAGCACAGATGACTGTCAAAATACAGAAAATTATCTCTTTGAATTTTCTTAACAGCTTTTGTGATTGCGATCAAAAAAGAGAGTCATGCATATTTCACATAATCAGGCTATTATTGAGCAGGTTTGGATTTCCAGTGTTATTTACCTGATTTCTCAAGGACAGCCATGATTTCAAATACTGGTAAGTTGGGGGGTGGGGGGGTGTAAAAAAATCTAAGTACCAAAAAGCCAGAGAGCTGTCAGCCTTTGAACGATGTTGGAGCCAGGCTCGTTTCTGTGAACCACCACATGACTTTTGACACCAATCACTGAGTAGTGGCATAGGGAGGGCAGTTTTCCTTCATCAGGTTTTCTACAAGAAGCCTAACAATCATGAGAAGATCAGTAAACTTCATATAGTAGCTGGTGAGTCGTTCATATGTTAGCTGGTTCATTGTCAGAGCTCCCAAAAAACCTCTTTTCATTTGTCTGAACTCAGCTGCAAGTCAGAAATTCAAAAGGATTTTCAGGGGCTCAGATGTATAAAACTATTTTTACTGACATTTCTCCATTGCTGTGGAATTCTCTACTCAAGAAGAGCTGTTCAAAGGCAAAATCTTCCTATCCCAGTTAACGGTGTATGCTTTCTGCAGCCAAGTACTGGCTGTACAAGTAATATTACCTATTTGTGTCACGGAAGTGTGTTGTGCTCACAGTGCTGATCAGGGCTTATTATGCAAAGCACTGTAAAGACATACAGTAGAAGATCAAAATTTAGGCTAAAAGGACAAGAGACACACTGGCAGCATTCATGTCTCTTTTTGCAGGGAAACTGAGGTACTCAGAAAAAGGAAAGTAATATTTATGAAGGGATGTAGGGTGAGTTTCATATAGATACTATTCCTGATTACATATATCGGAATTTATGGGAACATCTAGCATTCAGTGAAACCAGAGACAGATAGTTCTTAACTAGCACCTCCTTAGTTGCTTTAGTAAGTGATATCTGTATCATCAGGTGGCCAACAAATTTACTCTGACTACAAGATGCACTGGACACTAGACACTTGTGGTAAAACTGAAAAGGAAATCTCTAATTTGGACTACTTATCTAGCATGTCTAAAATAACATCTTCCTTTCATAGCCCAGACAATCCTTCCAATCAAAACAGCAGATGCAGAGTTTCAGAAGTTTAACTTTTCTATAGCAACCCAAAATTGCAGTTCAGCAAGACAGTTGAGCTGGTCTGGCAGCAACCTGGTATCAAAGCAGGCCATAATTTCCTCTCCCTTTTCTACTAGTCGGAGTTCTGCCCCATAGATCTTCAGATGCAGTACTTAACATTACCTAGATGGACCCATCATTCTGGATTTTGTTAGTATTCTAACATGCCTCCACCTTACGACATTATCTGTATCTGCTATGTTAAGCCAAGTGTCAATGTTCATTTAAAGCAGCTCAGTTCACTTTTCACTGAAATGGGTACAGAAGTCTCAGATAAATAGTTACTGTACTTCTGTGAGCAGCTGAGGAAGTGGCATTTTAAGGCATTTTACAAAAACTGCAAGAGATTTTTTTTCCTAAGGTACAGCAAGAAATGTACTGAAGACTACAATAACAGCTATGCAGAGGTCTCATCCACTGCTGTGTGCTGACAGCTGAAATACTTTCTCTTACTGGAAAATAAACATACAGCTTTAGTGAAATACTGCTTTTAGCTGTGACCTACTCTAACTCAAGAAAACTACATTTGTCAGATTAGCCACATCACAACAAAAAAATCTTGTAGTGTCTAACTCCTAAAATCCTGCTGACCAACAGAGATCTAGCAGATGTAATGATACCCAACACAGCTATACTTCCAAGAATCAATGAAACTCAGGGGGAAGGCATTTACCATACATGATACACATCTGACACACAAATACAGCAACTTAGATTTAATCCTCAAACCAGAGGTAAACTTACTTGATATAGAAGAGTGACTGCTTGTCTCTGGGACACCTGCTTCAAGGGTTGGTGCAGATGATGACTCTCTTGGCATTTCCAGAGTTGAAAGTCCTTTGGCAGCAGGATCTACATGTGAAAATTGTACTTGAACTCTTAGTATTCAGAATCAATAAATATATTCCATCCACTTTCTCCCTGGATGCCCTTTTACATCTTCTTAACCATCCATTCACCATCTGGCACTCCCAGCAGTTTTGAAAGGATTGAGTGTGTGTGTCATAAGAATTTTTAACAGCACAGGGATCTACTTCTTAAAAATCACTTTTTAAAGGAGATGTCTACCTATGCTCTTTAGATCTAAGAATTAATAAATAAACAGAGTTTGACTTTTATCCCACTCACAGAGTGATTATCAGAACCACCAACGTGGAAATAAGGGAGGTACCACTGATGGAAAGCTAGTTTAAGTGACATCTTAGCATCTTTTAAAAGCCTTATCCCCAACACGTCATCAGTTTTCATTCAAAAGGCTGCTGATGTAGCAGTTGATTCTAAAGATTCAAAGAGTTTAAGATTCTACCATTAAAAAGAAAAATAAGCCATTAAAACTAATGTTTTTGTTTTATGGTCACTGACACTGTCAATATGGGAAGAATAAAGCCATGAAATTTTCAGGTGTTAATGGCTGGTTTCAGTGTATCCTACAAAAATGAGTATATATCCATGCTGTTAAAAGTCCTGGGCACGAAAATCTGCAAGCCAGCACTGTGCACTTCAAGGACAACCCATTTGGATATTTAATTCAGAGATGAGTTACATCAGAAGCCCTTCTAGAACACATGGAAGTATAACAGGCTGAAAAAGCTTGAATAAGACTTTGAAATTATAATCGGTCCATTAGAATGGTGATATTAAGCCTACTTAAATGAATCACAACATGTTCTCAAATAAACTAATCAATAAGGCAATCAACAAAGCAAAACAGAACATGAGAGAAACTACCCAAGTCACAAAATTACCTAGTTATCCAAATCGCAGATATCAACCTACCAAGTGAGTGCTTAATGAGTCATGAATGTTTTATGCTCCCCTTGGATGACATACTTCAATACATGCAGCCAAACAACCATCATATGTACTATAATCCTAGGCTCCACATGGTATTTCAAGAACTGCCCTCAAGAATAATAGTGTTAATATATGAAAAATGACTCTTACTAATGGTCAAAAAAGCATTTAAGTCTAATCACACAACTCTTTCACAACCATTCTTCTTGAAGAACCTATGTGAAAGTTTCAAATACACTAAGCTCTCTTTTGTTTTTACAAAAGTCCAGAGGTTCTTCAGCTTACTGGAACCATTAATGGCATCACAGGCCTGAAACATAAAAGGAACAGAATAGCTAGGATCACATTGAATGATTTCTCCTTGTAAAAGTGGAATACTGTAATAGCAAATTATACTATGGTTCCCTCTGAGGCAATTAAGAAAGAAGTGAGGTCAGGAATGCAAAAATATTCCCCCTCATTTCACTGGCAACAAAGAACTGAGGCCTGAAGGATTCTTTCCCTTTTAATTAATATATTAAAAAAGGACTGGTAAAATTCTAGTAATTGGAAAATCCTGGGGTGAGGGGGAACAACAAAATACCTACAGCCATAGCATTAAAGAGGCAGTAGCATCAATTTTTAAAACTGTTTGACACATCCAACTGGAAACTGAGGAAACAGCTAAAATATACTTTCTCTAAACGTGAAAAACTTAGGAACAAACACAAGCTGTGCAAACTTCATGAATACTCATTATAAAGAAGGATACAAAAAAATTTTAGTGTATAAAACCAAAATGTGTGTGTGTCTGATCTTAAAGGCAAACTTGTTAATTCCAAGTGCTCTTAGTTCTTACGTCTACAGTCTGCTCCGTTTTATACCTCGTGATCCAGCCAACTCTCCACTGCCTTAAAGCTTGCACGAGAAATAAAGGCCAAAAGTCACTGCACACAAAAGAGAATTAGCACAGCATGAAATAGATTAGCAGAATAAAGAGGCCATGAAGGAACTTGGATATCAGAATCACTATTTTTGTCACTGAGCTCCATTTCCTTTTCAAATGGACCCTCACACATGCACAATACCTGTATGTTTAGTACATTCCTTGTGAGAAACAAACACCTGAAAGAAGTCAGCTAGCTCAGACCGCCATCGGATGCTACATACAAACATCTCCCTATACATACACACATCTCTCCTTACACTGGTCTGCTTAAAACCTTAACGCAGTAATAAGCCTTTTGACTGGGTCAGGGATAGAGCTTACCTGCCTCCTTCTGCTCTCCCAGCTTGTCAAGGATATTAAAGGAAATATCCAGGTATTCTCTCTGAATAGCACTCACAGCAATCTTCCTCTGCTTCCTCTGGCGAGGAACAATCTGAATCTTAAATTCTGATTCCTCAGTCTCCTCCTCTTGTTTCTGCTCTGTGTTTTGTTCAGTGTCAGACTCTGTGTTGGTATCAGGTTTATCACTTTCTGTTTGGTTTTCAGAATCTTCAGGGACTTTAATAAGAACCGTCTTTACATTTGGGCTTGGAATTGTTCCACTAGGTCTAGTTTCCTCCATGTTAAGCTCAGAGTTATCATCAAGGGACATTTCTGGAAGGGCAAATGACTTCTGCAGTAGGTCCCTTTTTTGTTTCAGAGTTAGTGGGTTCCCAGAGGACATGTTCGCAAGTTCTGGCTTAACTAACTCTGAAGAGTCCTTCTGACCTTTGGGAGAAGTGGAAACAATCTCCTCTATTCCTGTTAAAGCACTATTGCTTGTATCCTTAGAACTAAAATCTTTGGAGCAATCTTCAATGCTGAACTGGACCAGTGGAGTTGTGCTGAGGCTGAGTGCAGAGACATTGATAGGAGTTGAGGGAGATGACACAGCAGTTTTGCCAGAGACCTCATTATTCAGCTGGTTTGTTGCTTCTTCTTCTTCATCGCTTTCCACTATTCTAAGGGGAGGAAGTGGTTCAAAAACTAAAGAGTCACTGTCTGAAGTGGAGAGTACTGAATGCTTCTCAGGACCCGATGTTGAGTCAGAGGACAAATCTATCAGATCTAAATCTTCCTTGGGACCAGTAGGTTTAACTGGAGAGTCCACTTTGACTTCATAGGTTTCCATGCAGTTTAGCCTGACTTCTGGTATAACAGGTCTTCTTGTTTCCTGGAAACTCTCTGAACGAGGAAGATTTTCTTGCGTTTCTAAATTTTCAGCTTTAGTAGAAGAATTCTGCCGCGATCGCCCATAATCGCTCTGCCTGTGCACGGCACAAGCAGCAGGGACAGGTGGTTTTTCTAAGTCACACCGGTCTATGCAGGACTTCCTGCGATGTTCATCTAATGAGAACAATAGGGAGTCTGCATTCCCTATGTCAAGAGATTTCTGTTTTAGAGAGCGCAGCTTTTTTTTCTGAATGCTTTCTTCTCTCACACAGCGTAGGATACTGTCTTGTAAGGCCCCCGTCTCTCTATATTCAGCCAGCTCTATTTCACCTGATTAAAACAGAAAGAGCTAATACTACCTCATTTGGAGTCTTCTGGCAGATTCTTCATCTTTATCTCACAATTCAACATGATTGGCATTTCAAATACAGGCCAAATATTAGTCAAAATTGTCTAGATTTTTTTTAACCTCAGAGCTGCATTACATTAGATTTTTACCATGAACAACGATTAAAAATACCTACTAATTAGTAATAGGGTTTATCTAAATTCTATCCAGATTCTACTCATTGTGGACAGATGTTGCCTGAAGATAGACTGTTTAACTTTATGTATTGAAAATAAGATGGCATAGGCAAGTAATTTCTACAGCTAGTTTGGATGACTGCATTAGGTATGAGAGATGAAAGGAAAAATGAGCAACAGAGACCACTCTGAAGAGGTTTAAAAATATTTTGGGCTACAGCATCATGAATATCATTTGGACCTCTGTGTATATTAGAGTACACCTACATGTTTATTGCAGCAAAGCGAGCTTAAAATGGGTGCTTCGAATTCAAGAAGCAAGGGTAGCAATAGCAGTGAGGATGTGGCAGCACAAGCCTGAGGTGTTCAGAGAACTTTTACCCCAGTGATCCTAGATCGCAGCACAGTCTAGGAACTATCACACCACATAGTCATAACTCCCTGTCTCAGGATGAGTAAAGTGAGCAGAGTTATACTTACTGGTACTACTACTGCATTGATATTTGGCTATGTGAACACATTCATTGAGAACATTTTAAAAGATTATCACTGTTGTTATTATGAATGACACATTTACACATCAACCTGAACATTACTGATCATTATTAACCTATTTTAAAATGTTCCACAAATGAACCATCATGCAAAAAAAAGCTGTGAGAAAAGTTACAGTAGATGATTGCTCTAGTCAGAACCATTCCCACACTCCATGTAAACATCTGAATGAAAAGGCAGGTGGATGGTGGTGGAAATCTCAATTTTTTTTTAGGGTATTCATTTTAGAAACTTAAATTTGAAAACAAACTCCTTCCTATTTTTTTAAACCACCAAATGATGCTTTTTACCAGTGTAAAACCATAATACTTGCAGCAGCAACAATACATTTGCTTACTCTATAGACCCACCTCACCAAAAAATCAATTTCTGGGAAAAAAATCAATTGGAGTAAAAACCTTCAGCCCAATGGTAGAAGAAAATTACAACAAATCCTCTTAAACATTTTTACATTCAAAAGAGCTTAAAGTTTCAGAAAGCAACTGCTGATTTTAGGTATTTTTATTTTGGAGTGCCTACTTTGAGATTCCTGTAAGAGAAATTCATTCAGAGAAATAAGGAGTACATGCTCTCAAAAGTCAGAGTGCTTGTACTCAATTTAGACAGTACAACAAACTCTACAAAGAAAGGTGGTAGCTAGAAAGTACAAATAGCTATTTCTGCATGAGTTTATACCAACATAACAAATCATACTTCTCTGAGCATTCATCTCAACTGGTTGATATTTCACCATTTTGCTGCCACCAATTCTTTTCAGTCTTGCAAAGAAAGTTTGAGATTCTTTATTGCAAGGTCCAGTTGGTGTATCATGAATATCAGATTCATCAAAAACACTGTCCTCCTCTGCTGGAGAAAGAAAAAACTTTATTACTCTTAAGAGAGTGGAATCCCTTTAATGAAAAGCTGTCGTGTAACAAAACCTCAGCTAGTTTCAAATAAATTTAAATTGGAAAGTGAAGAATCATCTAAAGTTGCAGGAAAATTTGTATCTGAGGTGTAAACTTTGCCATTCTTGTTACATCTCGTTTAAGGGCAGAGAAAAATGAAAAACTGGTTACAATGCTGCAAAAGTATACCAAGATTTTACCATTCTAAGATGATTTTTTCTACTGATAATAATACAGATTCTTTAGATGGAAGAAATACAACATATTTGAACACTGACTTGAGTAAATAACTTCTACAGTGCTCAGTGAGAAATGGTAAATTGAAGAAGATAGAAACTAGTACAAGAACTGCAAGGTCAATAACAAACAAGCAAAACAGGAAACTGAAAAGCAGGAATAGATAATCTTGGGATGGTGATAATAGCAACAGAGTAAGACTTAAGAGTATGATTTATGAAATTTTTGATATAAGTAGCAACAGTAAAACATTATGCTTTCATTTGGCAGAGAGAAAGAAAGATTCAGATCTATTTATCCATCAGAAAACAACCACATCACCTGTATGAAATGGCTATAAAAAAAAGAAATAAAAAAAAGAAAAATCCATATCTGTCATGTCTAGTGATTCATCTCCAAGGAATTAATACTACTGGGATGATAAAAAAGAGCACTCAAGAAAAGAAACAAAAAAGCCTGCCTTGTGCATTTTAGTAAGCAAACATGGAAAGGAAATGCATTTGGTGTCTAGGAGTGAAGAGGCAATGAAGACAAAGACTTAAAATGGCCAAAACCTGGAAACTTTAAAACTGGAAATTAGTATCTTTAGCTTTGAAATTTCCGTAAAGTTTCTACTACATGTAAAGCTATAGAAGTGCTACCTAAAAGCACCAGGAATAAGATACCTAACTGGTAAGATTAATTCAGAAAAATTAGTCAAAGCAGATAGTAAGAATTTCTACAGGGACAGGGCTTAATAAGTTAGGAGATCTCCTTTAACATCCTGTCCTATGCCACAGAATCACAGAATGGTAGGGGTTGGAAGAGACTTCTGGGGATCATCTAGTCCGAGTCGCCTGCTAAAGCAGGTTCGCCTAGATCAGGTCGTACAGAAACGTGATCCAGGAGGGTTTTGAAAGCTTCCAGAGAAAGAGACTCTGATGCCTAAAGATTTGGGTATATTCTGCAGATTTCTAGTATTAGAGACATATGAAGCTTCCTGAATTGTTCACATATTAGAAGCCACTATGCCTGTTCCTAAGGGATTGTTTTGGACATTCTCATGCTTCGCCAAGGACATGGTATTTTGAAGAAGCCACCTGCAGATACCCTGAAGACAAAACAACAGAAGAGGGCCAAGCCCCATGTGGGCCCTCTCCGAGAGGCCGAGCTGAAGACCACCGGGGGTGGGCCATTGGAAAACCTAGTGCCAGGGTTGGCTATAGTTATCAATATGTTTATTACCAATAAAATCCATAAAAGGTGCAATCCCTGGGGGTGGGAGCACGCATCCATATTGAACATCCTGAAGGTGTGGAAGCCTCCGATTAAAAGGCAACTCTATCTTTCTCCATTAACTCTGTGCCAAGTGCCTATTTTCCAGAATTTTCAGCATCAACTCCATAACCTCTCTAGAAGCCCTTTCCAGTGCTCCATCACCCTCAAAGTAAAGAATTTTTTCCTTTTCTCCAGCCTAGAGAGCCCCGGGGTCTCCCAGCCTTTCCTTGTAAGAGAGATGTGAGTCTAACTACTTCTTCCCCTGGGAAAAAAAATGCTTCTTCTCACAAGATTTATCATCATCTCTACAAAGGTCTGTATACTTGCCAATGATCCCCACAACAAAGACTGGCAGAAAAAAAAAATAAAAAAGTTAAATAGCGGGAAGATCCATCCTTAGCACAGGGATACTTGCTGCTCAACAATGAAATCCTCATCTGTTGATCACCTAAACACAACCTTTGACGATGACAGCAGCACAGACACTACCTGACCAGAGACTAAACAAGCTTCTTTAGAAAATGTAAGAAAGGCTTCAGCTTTCCACATCTCTATGGAATTATTTTGGCTGCTTCTTTCCTACACCATCTTCTTTTTTTGCAGCACTTCAAAGGAGGAGACCCAGCCCCATGATTAAGTCAGCATTTACAGAGTAAAATTTTCCCATACGTCTAAGCAGCCCAAAGCCCTTCACAACAGCTTTGGAAAGCAAGTGATTATTATTCTCCTTACTTTAAACATAAGGAAACACTGATGATGTGAGACACAAAGCCACACAGGAAATCAATGTTGGACATGGGATTGGAACACTGAGTTTTCTAAACCTAACTTGACACTTACTGTGAAAATCAACCTGGATACTTCAGCACCTGGCTTTGTCTTAGAAACATTTCATAATTAAATCCAGAAACTGAATGTGTTTTATAAATGTATTACTATTACCCTCAGCATTATTAAATTATCATGAATTAAGACAGTAACTCAACTCAAAGACAAATTCTTTAAGTCCACAGAAACCTTCTTAGCCATCCTCTAGCAATACAAAATGTCCAAGTGAGTGAGAATATGCAATACATCATTTACATCCATTTCAAGGCAGCCTTAATTTGCTAGAGCTGAGTAACAGGTGTTCAGGTAAACAAAATGTTGTGTCCTTGTTCTGCTAGATATCTTTTCATGAGCAACAAGCAGCAAAAGAGGAAAAAGTACTGTCATGCATAAAAAAAGCCCTTATTGCATTCTTCTTCAGAAAAGTTTGCTGCACACTAGGAAAACTGTTTGAGAAGGTGGATGTAATCAGCTAAAAGGCAAAACAGATGAAAGGTAGCTACAGATTAGAATCAAAAGAACCTGTTAAAATTCGATCATAAATAAACCTCACAACTGTAAGGAACTACATCATGTTATTTCAAGCCCAAACCTTACATCAGTTCACACCATCACAGGACCTATGCTACAAAGACTTTGAGAGTTGAATCTCTCCCTTCTGCCTTTAGACATCCACATCATACACATTTGCATGTAAACTAGGTAACTTCAGCTCCTTTTACAGAGAAAAGCAAACTCTAGACTGAACTAATGATTTTGTCTTTTCAACATCAAATATTTGCAGCTATGCTATATTATTATAAAGTATAATCAGACTTGGTAGTTAAGTCAGCATGCCAGGATAGTCCTTTGCCTTTTCTATGAGAATATTAATTGATCATGCCAACATTGATAGAATCAATGTCAGGCTGGTTGCACAATTTGTGTGTTTGTGTGTTTCTCATAGAAAAGGCAAAGGACTATCCTGGCATGGTGACTGAACTACCAAGTCTAGAGATACATTCCCTTCAAGAGATGTTAGATGGCTGTACTCTGTTTCTTCTACATGGAAACTGAATTTCTTTACCATAGGTGGCTGGCTATAGTTGGTCAGATAAGTCACACCTTAGACTTAATTCTGAGTATTATGTTCTAAAATCTAAATCATATTTACCCATTTCTACATTATCTTCAAGACAATAATTAATTCAGTGACTATCATATAAATGAGATTGTTAAAAGTACCTTTTTCCTTTTCACTGTATCGGCTTATGTTACTGTTGTCACTATACAAAGGACCAGCAGTTGCATGGGGCTTGCAGCTGTGATATTGAGCATTGAGGGTATTGACTGTGATGTGGATTAGGTGAAGTACAATCTTGCTGATTTCACAGTCTCTGTAGGGGTACTGTGCAGTGAAAGAGAAAAACTTCAGCTAAAACTAACTTTTCTCCTTGGATAAACATTTAGGCAGAAAAACAAAAAAATCGTAAGATTATTGTCAGCTAGATGCCCTTTGCCTTCCTTTGATTATACATTTCTAAATACATCATAAGAAGCAGTATTGTTTTCAGCTTTGTACACAGAATTATTTTAAAAATTAAACAAATTCATATTAGTAAAATTTGTTTTCTTGACTTTTATATGACAAAACCAACTGTTAATAATGCAAAAGGTCTCTCATTAGAGCTGTTCTCCAAATACTCTATTTCAATTAGTATTCATGGTTTTTCTTTCTCAGGTACCTATGTGAAAGACAATATAGACAGCAGAAGTAATAGGTCAGTAGCACAGATAAAAGCCTAACTACTTGAGACAGTGAAATTAAACACAGCTAGTAAGCAGCTCAAAGAAAAGTATTATTTACAGTTGTTTCACTTGCAGTACAGTTAGGTTTTCCCTGTAATAAATTTCAAATTGAAGTGTAAATTTTAATGTAGATAGCATCATTTTAAGACACTTACCTTATAGAGAATGACAAGCAAAGCCTTTAACCACATCTGCCGAATGTGAGGTTTGAGGGACCAGAGGGAACAACGGGGAGGCTGCTGAAAGTAATGCCTTAGCTGAGGACAAGTGCAATATTTCAACACCTGTATCACCAAGGGAAGAAGGTGTTTTCCCAGGTTGATGTTATAGTCCATCACCTTAAAAGAATATTGGCATAGGAGTTAGCCCAACAAAAATCAAATCCACTGTTGCTGAAAAGTAAAATAACTAACACAGTATCACAGTATGTCAGGGGTTGGAAGGGACCTGGAAAGATCATCTAGTCCAACCCCCCTGCCAGAGCAGGATCACCTAGACAAGAGTGAAGAGCATCATGTTATTTGGTTCCTATACTAGAGTCCTGAATCCTGATGGTTAGGTGAAGTGTGGCTATATATTACCACTACCCCAACACAACTGTGGTTTTGATTGAAAGTGTATTGCTATTTTTCATTCTCCCCCCATCAGTCCTACAACAATAGCTATTTTTATTTAAAGCCAAAAGTCCTGAAATCAGCAGCTAAACTAGTTCATAACAAGGATCCATAAAGCCCTTGTCTCTGATGCTGACCTATACTGGTTGGCACCCAGGAAGATATAAAAGCCGGCAAAGCAAACTTCAGCACAATCCCCAATATCTAACACATCCATACAGTTTCAGTAGACATAACGCACTGTATCAGTAACCCTGTACATCTACACAGACACAAACATCAGTTTCATTGACATCATCCACCTTCAGGTGAGTATTTCTTCTTTTTGTTGTTTTGTTTTTATCAGAACAAAAGGATGAGTCTAATCTACAAACACAAAACTCATCTCTCAAGTTCCCTCATGAACAAGCTGGCCAGAAGTTCTTCTGTATAAAATTCTCTAGTTTGATGTTCAGCTGACTCAAATTTTTATGCTTCATGCACAGAGATAAATAGATGAATCCCGTGCCTATCCATGTAGGGTAAGGCTGTCAAAAAGATGATACATAATCACCTATTATGGTCCTACTCTGCAATGCCTTGTCCCCTCAGTGTTATGCAGTTATATAGCATGGCTAGGAAAAACTCATCTGTACAAGGAACACAGAGCCCTACCTTAGCACATACTGTAATGCAGATGTGTCTTAAGCTGAGCAGACCCGTTTTTTAAATTGTCATAGGAAGATCTGGTATAAATGATGTTGCAAATGCTAAGCAGAGCTCAGCCTGGGATGCAGAGCAGAGCTGGCAGCTGCTGGCTTCGCCAGACCAACAGGCCTGTACAACATTGCCACCATGCGGGGCAATACTGCAGTGACTGCAAACATCAAAATTTGGCCACTTCTATTGGTAGGAAGAGAAAAAGGCATTTTCTGCTTTTAAGAATTCCAAATACTCAGATTTTATCATGCAAAATACAGGGAGACATTTGTTGTTTTTTTTTCCATTCTTGGAATCAAAAATCAACAAACCAGCAAGTCAGCCCAATCCCAACCTCTGTGGAGCTGACTGGGGAAAACAAATATTTATGACTAGGGAAGGAAGTGTAACCTAAATATATCTCTGAAGAGCTCCATACCGAGTTTTCACTATGTAAACACATCTTTGGATTGCAAATACCATTTCTCTTGTGCAAAGGTGATTGCCAACACAAAGCGGCGCTACAGCTAAGAAAGAAAAAATTCCCCTGATATAAAAGGTTCTGCAGTCTGGTACATGGAGAAAAACCTTGACTTACTGAAGGTCTCAAACTCCATTTGACATCGTGGGACTGGGATTCAACTATGAAACTTTTCAACAGAAATGGTGAATTCAGCTATCATGACACATTTTAAAGGCTGAAGAGGAAAGGAAGGGGCTGGTATTTCAAGTTGCAGTAAGTAATACTTCTGAAATTCAGGTCAATTATGATCACTGAAGTTTGGGAATCCAAATTTAAAAAAAAAAAAAAAGTAGAAATAACATGGAAGATACTTCCCTGGGACCTAAACTGCCACTTCCTGACTCTCAATATAAGGTTCATGGGCCTGAATCTCTTTAACATGCTTCAGCTTATGGCAGTACAAATGAAAGATGTTTAACAACACATAGCAATGGTTGTCTGAGACAATGATTCAGGATGCATTCGCAGCTACTCCGTTTGCATTAACACCTTCTATTTTGCCTGCTGAAACATGGATACCTGACTTCTCCATAACTGAAAGTTTATTCAAGTAACTACAGTACAATTGACTTTAAAAAATCATGGTTCCAACGTATAAACCAGAAAATCCTCATAAGTATTGCAGATACAGAAGAGGCTAGGATAGTTTTGAATATTGTTTGAAGGTTACAGTGGGCATTTTAAGAGCTGGGGCAGGGAGAGATCTGAAATCGTATCTCTCTCTCTCCCCACTAAGGTAATCCTTTATGAAAGACTGTGATGAGGGAAAAAGCATGGAAGCAATGATAATGTTTCACTGCAAATAAGAATACAAGTGTGAAATGTTTTTCAGCCTAGCATCGCCAACTGCTTTATTAGTAAGAATTAATTGAGCCTCATTAGGTAGGAAATTACAGTCCTCCTTACAATATGGAGAAAGAATGCTCAAAGCAAGGATGTGCTCATTCATTTATCACAGCAAGATAGGCAGAAGTTCATCATGGTAGCACCACTCCCTAGGAATGGGAGAACAAAGTCCTGGTGCACTCTAAAGATGAGTCTCCTGCAAAGTGAACAGTGTCGAAATGTTTATAGATAATTCACACAGGGGAAACAAGCAAGAGTACATGGTCTCGGGTCTTCCTGAATGGTAAAGGAGTGAATGACACATAAGGAAAGTAAGGCATTCAGAGGCTAGGGAAAGAGGGCAAAGAGGTTTGGAGCAGTCTCTAATTTTTCATATAGTGGTAGTATTTGCATGCCTACACAGGCACAAAAACGTTTCCTCTATGCCAATGATGCAGTATGTTTAGAGTACTAGTAGGAAGTTATAAATTAGCATATTTCTATTAAACTATTTATTTTTTAACTGCAAAACAAAAACCTACAAAAAGCACTTGATTAGGCAACACAGAGCCTTCTGAGAGTAAATAAGCAGCCACCCTTGTTCCCAAATTCTATCACCAACTGAAGAGGTGTTAAGGATTTTCAAGCAGGATTACCACACTTAGCCGTTCTTTTTGTACAAAGAAAACTGTGCTACCACCATTTCAACAACACACAATGAGACATGGCTGCAAAAAGTATTAAGTGCCTTCACCTACTTGTGCTATTCCAGCAATAAAGGCGTTAAAGCACGTCGAAACACGCATTTTTTGTGGTGCAATCATGAAGCATCCTTCCTGCTGATCATAACCAAGCAGGACATAAAGATGGCGTTTGACCGTGTTGAAAGCTTTAGCACTGCTGATGTCCGACTCAGCGCTGCTCTCATCCTTTGCCATAAACTTCATCAGCACGGTAATGAGCTGGTGGACAGTCTGGTGATCAATCCCAGCATCTTCTGGCAGCAAGTCTTTTATTGTGTTATCATTCTCTGGGGAGGGTTGTCCTGTCAGCACAAAACAGACATTGGTATCACTGTATAAGATTGTAAACAGTGCATAGAATACACCAAATTTTTTTCCAGAGTTCATTGCTCCATTCCTGCCAATACACATGGTGGAGTCACAGGAGATAGGCATAGTTTCTGAGGACAATTTCATGGAAAATTTTAACCTGGGTTAAAATTGATTATTTATCAGTTGATGTCAATGAAGCTCAAGTTATTTTCTATATACATTTTTAATGTGCTTCTGAACATGATACTTGCTGTATTTCCAATTCTAATTATTTCAGAATTTACCATTTTCTTTTTGCATCTGCAAATCTTGTTACAGCAAAATTTTGAATAGAGTATTTTCATTTTAAAGGAAGATTTCTGCAAATTAAAAAAATGAAAACTGTTTGGAATAAAAAACATCATACAATACAAAGTTCTTGATTTCTTTTTACCAAAATGAGACCAGTAAAGATTGTATAAGACTGTTTTCTTCAGCCCTACTTATTTTCTTCTCTAGTACATGTGAGATTTTTCAATAAAACATAGGAGGAGGTAAGATTAAATGAGTCGAAGGATCATGCAGACTCTAAGTAAATCTTGGTTCTCCAAATAGAACTCTGAAAAGATTAACCTATTTACTTCCACTTGTTGAACAATGCAATTTAGAAGCTCAGTGACAAAGCACTCAATTTTGCCAGTATTTTGTAATACTCACACTAGTTAACAGACAATTCCCAGGACTCTTCCTGACATTTTGCCTTCCAGAAATATTACTATACTATCTGAAGCATTAAAATCTCAGTTTTCATATTTTACCCTCACTGAATACTATACAGCAGAACATGGTGAACAGAGCTTCCCCAAGTACTTTTTCATAGCTATACTAAGGATCAAGTCTAGGCAACATCAGTCACCTCCTGATTTTACTTCAGATGCAGAAGCCTGCAATGAAGCAGCAATGAAGAACTGCTTGTTTAAAACTACAAAAATTCTACAATCCTGTTTACTCAATGAGATGGGTCTTAAGCCCTATCAACTTAAACTAAACTTTCACTTCATTAATACACGATGCAGCATATCCTGTACCAAATCAAGCTGTTCAGATTCAAGCTATGAATGCATACCTTGCATGGATGCACATACACACATTTTCCCTCCCAGAAAACACACAGCCTGCTAGTTAATATACATCCACCATTCCTGAATTCAATCTAGCCTTATGCCCACACATTCATCTCTTTATTCATGTGCCTCTTATATCAGACCCCTTTACTTTCAAATTACTTCAAGGTATATCACAATATAACATAAAATCAAGATCAAAACTATATCCTGCTTCACCCCAGTTGTGATGCCTATCAATGAAATTCTTGAAGTGACTGGGATACTGTAAAGGATACATGAACAAATGCATCATCCTGGTATTTAATCCACATAGAATGCACCTTGAATTAATCTTGCCTTTGAATTGTGTGAGGATTACAGATTTAGATCTAGAAAGAAGGGATGAGCATCAGGACTCAAGAAGTATATATAAAATAAATGTTTTTCCACAACAGATGTATAGCCTGTGTTTAGGAGTCAGTGAGTTCCTTCGATGAATCAGATACTCTCAGTACTGATAATGCAAAGTGTTAAAAACTATGAGTCAAACCCTAACAAAAAAAAAATAATAATAATAAATACTGGGCAGGAGAAGAAGAGGGACAGTCATCTGTCTCCTAGACTCGTGCTGGCAAGGTATTTTCCTTTCAGCTGATCACACAGCAAGCTGATTTGTTCATAACCTGAATTTTTGTCTGTTGGAAATACTGCAAATCTTGACGAAAGAATGTGAAAAAACCTGAATCTGAGATTTTTCACTTCCAAATGGTCAGTCTACAAAAGACTAAGAGCATGAACTGTCAGTAGTCACAATTATTTAGAAACTACTTGGAGTCTGCTGAGCTAGCTATTCTAAAAAAGCCTGACAGAAGGGTGACATCTTCACTAAAATGTCAGTAAATATGAAGTAAGGGACTTAGAGGAGAAAAGTGTAATTTACAGTACCGACAATCAAAAGCATTCTGTCTGCTGTCTGTAAAACCTGAAGATCAAAAATGAGTCTTGACATGGGTAACTCATGGGTCCTGCTTGTCCCTATGGCCAATGAAACACAGGAAGGTGAGGCACTGCCAGCATATCTGACTGCCTCTGAATAACCTTTTTCCAGCCTCAAAGTACTGCTTACAACTCAAGCCAGTTTTCAGTACAAATCGAAACCAAAACTTCAATTTACACCTCTTGGAACCATGCTGAGATTGTGATTCACTGTGCCTTTTAGACAACTTCCATCTTGCATAAGTTTATCTCGCAAGTTGGCAAGAAAGCTATCATCAGTGCCTTCCTTTTCCTGTTCCACCAAAACATCCCCCATTGTGAAACCCACCTGGTGTTTGCTCTGGTGTTCCTCCCAGTGCTGGAGCAGACTGCTCATGTCTGGTCAAGCTCACAGCTTAACAAAAAAAAATTAAAAAAAACACAAGAGGAATTCTGTTTAAAAAGGCAACATTGACGTGCTTCAGCATATATTCAGTGCTAGCATATTTATGTTCCTTTACTCATGCACTGTTGTCAGGCAGTGTATGTCACAGTTTGAAACATGTTCCTTCTGTGCCCTACAAATTTTGTGCACCATGTTCTATAACTCTACTTTTCTCCACCATTTGGTTTTCTAGTGTGAAAGTCACTACATAGGAGCCCCTATATAGGATCAGAAATTGGCCTAGAGGGATTACGTAAGAGTCCTAAAATATGGTGGTGTTTGTTTTGGAGAAAAGAAATTACCTTTTAACTTTACAGTTCACCAGCATTCAGGTTTGAATATTTTATCAGTTCCTATTNCCTCCCTGGATCTTCGTTCGCGAAGCCTAGCCATACATACATTATATAGGTAGGAGCAATGTGAGAAGTCCAATTTGAACACAAAGATTAATCTGTTTCTAAAATTCTCTAAATGAGAATGGCTAAGATTTATTTCTTCTTGGAAAAGTATCTGTACAGCAGTCCTGTGGAATTAAGGCCACAGGCCTGTTAACATGACACCTCCATACAGGCCTATCATTTTCCAGCACCTAGGGCCTCCTACACAAGCTAGCAGGAAGAATGTGTTATTAAGAAAAAAATGTTCATGCAAAGGAACTCCAAAGATATCCAAAAGCTCATTTGGGATGCTAACAGTTGTTTTTAAGATGTCTAGCATATGCTGCATACATTAATTAATAATTACAGTGAATAAATAATAGAGGATTTTTTCTGTAAACACTGTATCTATGTTAGACAAAATTACTGTGTATTAGCCACAAATAAAAATTATTTTCTATCCACAAATTAGTCTTGGAGCATTTTGTTCTAGCACTTTAAACAACAGACACAGCGTAGACATGTTTGTCCATGCTCTTTGTCAAACTTACTAACCTGTCATTATCTGAACAATGACCACATCAGTCAGAAACCTAAATTTGCTATCACAGTTGCATAAATACTTACAATTCTGATGCGTACCCAGCAATAGGATACAATTCTAAGCAAGAAGGTACAAGTGTGTCACAAAAATATAAACAGATACTCAACGAATTTTGGTGGTTAATGTTTCTGGAAGGGATAGCGCTCTCTTTGACTCCACTGGTCCCTTCACACTGTCCCTCAGGGAACGCACACTCTTCTGACGATTACGTGCGAAACGAGCCCTCTTGATCTTCCACATTGCTGCATCACTGAGGTTGGCGACATTTGTCCGGACAGCAGTGATAGCTTTGCAAATGCAATTGACCAAGTTAGGATTCATTCCACAGCATGGCGAGGCCCTAATGCTGCCAAGTGCCAACTGCAACTGGGCCCCAGGTCCCACTCAAGTCAAGGAAGCTTCATATGGGCTCAAGGGGTCCATCTGCAGGGTACTCATTTGCATGCTCTGTTCTGAAATTCATAAAATCCCAAGTGGTGTAACTGTGTTTAAAACACTATGCTGTTACTTCTTCTTTAGAGGTTGGACAAGAACAGGTTCTTGAAACCAAAATCTGAATTTCAGTTTTATGGAATATGAAGTGCCCTCTATTTAATAACCTCCTGTCCTGCCTACATCTATCATCCTGGACTTGAACAATGCCTCCAAACAAATCTGTGAGTGTGATTATGCATTTACGGTAGTGTTACCAGCAGTATTACTGCATGATTTAATGGGGTCGCTAAAATACTTTTCTATAGCCATGTCTACAGTGCATTCAAGCCCTTTGTGCTTAATTATTTGAGCGACTAAAGCCGGTGAGCACATGCTTTGCAGCGCTTATGTCTTTGAAAATGCAAAGAGAAAGGTTAAAAAGAAACTTGAAAAATATTGAAAATATTTTAAATGACTCTCAAAGATTTTTATTTAAAGATACGACCCTACATTTGCAGCCATAAGTGCTAGAAACTAGTGCCAAGATTCCCTCCTCAGGCCGCAGCAGCAGTACCAAGCTTTGGGTCATGCTACTCACATACAGAGAAGAAAATGTTTGCTGTTCCTCCCATCACCTGCATGGATGCAGCAGCAGCACCTGGGCTTTTGTAGGCACTGAGGTCCACATAAGTCTAGAAGGAGGCATTAGGCTGCTGAGGGAGCACACACTGTCCAAACAGCTGTTCTCATCTCCAGGTAAATCACAGGGAAATAGACCTGCCTCACTGTTCACCACTTGGGTAAGGAAGCTTTCAATTACTCAGCATGCTAAACAATCACGGACAAATTATTTCTTAGCCCCCTCTTAGTGAATAGAAGGAGGCATAGTATCTCATCAAGAAACCAAGTATGAACAGGACAAACATTTATTAACATTCGTCACTGCAGGAAAAGTTAACTGAGCACCAGCTTTAAGGCTCTGTGTACCTCATTGTGCTGTGCCTCACGCATTTGTTTGTTTGTTGGGGTCATACAGCTCCTAGGCCTGTCTTTGTACAGACCACTACATAACATAGCCAGGCATGACCTAGGCCTCCAGGAATAGCAACGCTGATAGGATAAGAACATCTACAGAAGAACAAGTGAGTTAATGCAAATTGCAGCTGATCATAGAACCAGACCACATTTCAGACAAAGCTGGCAAGCACATCCTAGTGATAGTAAAACATGACACCCAAGAGTGTGACAGGATATAGCCTAATCTGTATTGGGGCAGTTAAAAAGTGTTCACTTTTTTTTTTCTCTTCTGGTCTGAAAGATAACTTGATTTCAGGGAATGTATATGGGTGAGACCTACAACTCTCAGACCCCTTCAGACAGCTAAAATTCCAGAAGGTGATAAAAGATGATCAGATTGATTTGGACTCTGCTTACTTGTTGGGAAAGGGAATTCTTTGTTGCAGTCCAGATGAAGCTGTGCTTCCAGAGACAGGGTCTCAAAGCGATTCACAAAGAACTCCCAGCTCAAAGCTGGAATATCGGCTTTTAGAAAATGAAGTAGCAAAAGCTTACTAAGAATTGTGGGCCTGTCCTTGACAACTGTGTCGAACTGGAAATCCAGGCAGAGGCAGAGACCCTATAGACAGGGGAAGAAAAACAAGCAAAACAAAACAAAAAATCCAAAACAACAACAACAGAACACAACACAGAACTGAAATGTGAAAACTTAAAGCATTTTTTAAAGCAAAGAGAGGCTAAAGCCTCCTCCATAACTTTTCCTGTTAATTAGGTACAGGATAAAAGTTTAGGTCCCTCTTCCTACCAAGTCCTTTAAATCAGAATTAATGCTACTGAGACCAATGGACAAGTAAGGTAAGCAAGGAGATAAATGAACATCATATTTATAATGTAGAATTTACCACAACTGAGGAAACCAATGGTATAGGCAAAGTTCTGTCCTACTGCATGTGTGATGCACAATATCAAAGTACTGTCTTCACATACCCCTGCCTAAGAAAAAGCTTACATTTGGGCAATTGAGGCAAGTTCTTAATTATAAAAAGAATGAATCACCAAGCCCAAACAGAGAAGAAAGATTATCTGGGGATGTGTATCAGAAGCACCTTGCCTCAGAACGTTTCTATATTTTTATCTGACTTCTATACATTTATAGAAGTTATGTTTAAACCCCACACATAAGGTATGAAAATGTAGTATACTAGTAACAGTGAACTCTGAATTCAAGTTCTCTGGAAACTATTTTGAAAAAGCACTATATGGAATAAAACTAGCAAGAATTAACAGCTTTTTATAGGCAGTAACACTAAAAACACATATTCATTCTATTCTCCAGACAATGAAAACAAAATTGTGTACTCTGAGATTTTTATTTTCTTTATCTTGCTTGTATACGTAGGCTCTGATCCACTTTCCTATCTGCTTTATTTTATTCATGAGAATTTTGACTGGCAGAGTCTCTCACATGCTTAAAATTAAATACCTAAGTAAAACTTGAAAAGATCAAGACAATGTTTGGTTTTGCTTGAATATATTTTCTGTTAGCTCAGCAGGGTCACAAGGCTTAAAAATGTGTAGGGTTTTTTTTAATTGAAAAAGTCAATAAATTTAAAAATAATACTAAAAAACTTCCAAAGCTTTCTATGACAGCAATTTAAATGCAATAGTAAACCTTTGCAGTCATCAAATTTTCACTAATGACCTCAAAGGTCTTTTCCATCCTAAATGATTCTATGGTTCTAAGTTGAGGCTAGGGTAGTATTGCTATTTTGTGAATATGTTGATTACCAAGACCCATAAGGCTAGCCTAAAGAGGTATTAGCTGTGACCCTGATGCTCTATGTCTGAACAGCTTTGAACTTCGGGTGAAAACACAGATCCCTGTTTGAATAGGGTTTTTTTTTCCCCATATAATGAACCTACCTGTAAAGCTGGCCTCTTTATGGTATCAAGTAATAGCCCAGCTCTTGTAGCTACTGCTGGGTTGACATCTTCCACCGCAGTGAGGAAACAGCAGAATGCATGAGCCAAAGAGTACTTCAGTAGGTGGTTTTTTGTCACAGAGTGAATATCCAAAAATCTGCATAACACAGCCACCTTCTCCACTGTAGCAGCCATGCCCCCAGAGAAAGAAAATATGCATATTAATTTAGGCAATGGCTTATTTATGTCCTGAATAATCTACCTCTCCTAGAAATATGCACATCTGAGAAAGTAACAACAAAAAATAGAAGGCAAGTGTTGTAATTTCGATTTTATTTTGATTATCCAAAATGTGTCATGTCCTCCTCTATTTTACTGCATTGTTGTGCCATAGTTTTGCACCAGACTATCTCCAAAAACTCCCCAAAGCAGTAAAAAGATAATAATCTATTATAGGTCTCATCAGTTGCAGCAGAGAAAGCTCTACTTCTTCATTGAGGCAACAAAGAGCAAATACTGTACATTTCTCAGGCCTACCTGCTTCAAATCTCATCTTCCAATCTTTGCTGTTAAAATTGCTGTTTATTATTGTCCAGAAAATGTCAGCTCCATGGGGAAGTGAAAGTGCATGAAGAAGAAGTGGGACTGCCAGGGAGGAGAGCTGAGAGAATTCAGACTTCACAACTCCCCATAAGCTGGAAAGAGCAAAAAGAGCAAGCCTGCTTATAAAAACACTCCCTTGAAATCCTTTCTTCTAAGTGTTTACACTGTATTGTTGGTGGGAAGGCACTTTTCATGAAAATCTGTATGAGCCATCCTGGGCATTTATGTGAATACTACAGAGCTGCTGGTAGAAGAACAGAGCTACTTGCAAATCTTCAACTAAGCAGTTTTTCTTGATAAAACATGTTCAAATACTCCCTACATTTAAACACTTCAGATCTGACAAGAGTTTGCCTAATTCAAGACACAACTGCCATGGAACAATCTATACTATGAATTAGCAGTTTCAGTATGACCAACTTCAGCACATAAACCACATAAACTGTCTTGGCACCATGAATCATGTCCATTAACAAATGCCTAAGATGTTGGTGTTCATAATTTGCTGGCATTTAGACTCAGGACAGATTCTCTAGTGTGCTAAAACCCTACAGTCTCAAGAGATGCTCCATTAAAATTGATACAGAGCAGCTGTAAGGACTGATGAACATACTCTATTTCAGAACATCATATGCTGATGTTTATTCAGTGTTTTCTGCAGAAGTTTCTTCCTCCAAAGAGGATCTTAAAATGCACAGATTTCAATCCAATTCACTCTGACAATGCTATTATTTGACACAAGAAACTCTGGGTCCCTGCCAAACAAGTGGTGCATGGCAGACTAGCCACGATAGACAATGCAGGGTACCGTGGTTTCATTTGCAACTTCTTAATTAGCCAGTGCAATGTGCCCTGATACAGTTACTTAACCTTTCCACACTTCCCTATCATCTTTTGTTAATTTTCCTACTAAACCTGCAAATTCATTGATGCCAACAAGAAGTGTATAGTTGGAGAACCAATGAAGTATAAAGACAAAATGTGTGATAAAAATCTACCTTGCAATCAGCATGTGATCTTGAATATAGGCAAGAAATTGTGGATGGTCCTTTCTTGCTATATACAGGCATTCTCCATGAAGACACAGGATCTTCAGACAGTTCAGCATGTTAAAAAGAATGTCTGGTTCTTCAAATCTTGACATTTCCTGTGTAAGCAGATGTACTACTCTCAACACAATGACACCACTTAACCAAAAATTCAGACTCAACAAAGAAGCAATCAATGTTACCTGCAATATAGTGTATATGAGCTTCAAGGTAACTGGAAGTTGCTGATAACAAAATTTTCTTTCTGTGTCATTCTTTATTGCTGTTAAAAATTACATAAAAGTTACATAAAGTATTATTAAAATTCTCTCATCTGTGGATTAAAAATGAAAATAAAGAACGTCAAAGTGATGAGAGATAAATTAATTCTAGCCACAGTAACCCTACAGCTAGTTACAACAGTAAGGAATTTGGCATGTAATGTTTTGAACATATAAAGTAACAAAAAAGCCAAGATTTCTTCTAACATTTTTTGAGAAACAGTCACACTTGCTATTAACATTAATTACATAAGAAGGCTGTATTTGTACGTTGAAAGAACTGAATGCATGAGAAAAGTGACTGTGCATTGGTTGTACTTGAAAGACTGCTTCAGAACCTTGTATGCTATACGAGTAGAAGTGTTTCATCTAAAGCCTTACTGAAATACTCAACATTCTCACCCTCCACCTACCAGCATTTTCTGTGGTCTCTGTGTGATTTCCTGGATTTTCTCCATGTTTTGGTGCTGATTTGTCTTCCTCTTCTCCTTCAGTTCCTATAATAAACTCAGGTCTAGTATATAGAAGACTATCCTCGAGGTTGTCTGTTGGCTCCTTTAATAATAGAAGTTAAATTCATTTCTTAATGTTAATCCAAATACATGAAACCACATCCTGCTCTTTAAAGTTATATTTGGTGTGGTAAGCTGAGCTCCAATGAGGCAGACAACTGTCATGTATACTTCCATGTACACTTGAGCATTCAAATCACCTTCATCACCAAATGTGTACTGACAAGAAGACTAAGTTTCAAACATAGATTTAAGTGATACTACTTAACAGAAACAGCATATTCACATTGGAGCTGAAGTGGATACAATCACAGGGCTGTGGTTTTATCAAACTTACCACACTACTTTTACATTGTAAAAAGGACCAGGCTGGAGTTACTTCTTCCTGTGGCCAGGATCTCAGCATGACAAGTTCCCATTGTGACTGTTATGTTATAAATTGCAAGATGGATCCTAGAAACGGTCCCAAGCCCCAGCACTCAAATGACTTGCATCACTTGCTACTTTTTGGTTGAGGTGTGAATTTGAACTGAAATAGCATGAGATTATTTTTCTAGTACAAGTTACTGAATACTATGTGCACAATACCTACTATTAGCATACACATCCAAACAGAATTCCCAAACTTCTATACATCAAAAGGCATCGCTGTCACCACCACTGAAAAAAAGTACTCATAAACATCATGCTACTACCATGCCACAGTAAATGAGCACTCAGAATAAGGGGAACAATACTGTCTTCTGAACTATTAGGTGGAACAGTTACATATAATAGATATATAGCTTAAAATAAATCCACTGCAGCACAAGTCATGCTTCAATTCTTCTGCAAAGTTAGCTCATAACTAGCCGGTGGACAGTACATAGACATGTTTGATACTCAATATGAAGTATATTCCTTTTTTCAACAGTGCTCAACCGTTTCAACAAAATAGGACCAACTAAGGTTTGCTCACTTGACAACTGATTCACCTAATTAACCATAGAACCATAGAAGAGTTACAGCTGGAAGAGACCTTGAAGATCATCGAGTCCAGCCTTTGTCCTAGCCCTATCAACCTGCTTAATGCAACATCCACCCGTCTCTTAGCCACTCTTAGCTTTTGAAAGATGAAAAGTATTAACATTTCACATTTTATTTAAGACACAGTATCATAAGAGTGTCCTTCAAAAGTGAAACTGTACTTCAGTGTTGATAGGGGAAGAGTTCATACTGGATGAATATTGTCATCTTCCCTGGGCTCTTTGAATCAATTCAGATTTAGAAATTTTATAGCGCAATGGCATTTTGCTTTAACCTCCCAAACCCTCCATGCTAAAGGTCAGCACAACTTTGCTCCCTTGTTCACAATGTAATGAGAACAATGCAGAAGAGGAGTTGCAGCACACCGATAATACAAGCCCTTTCATGCTCTACTTACCACAAGCCTGATTTCTTCTTTTGGAGCAAGCTGTTCCAGCAGCTCAAAACCCAGCTGGTAACACAGAATGCTAGACTGACATAGACCACACTCAACTGCTTTTTCATCTTTCTGACAGGTGTGAGAACCACCCCAGGGTGCCTGGAACACATTGTTTATGATGGATATTATATCCTTTGAAATGCTATTCTCTAAGCCCAAAGTGACACCATCATCCTGGAGCTCCATCTGAAAGAGAGTGAAAAGAGTAAGGATCTGCTATTTATTTAAAACCCCAGCACTAACTATTCTGCCTCTTCCTACATTTCTACTAGTGTCATATTACTGGGAAGAGTTTGAGATAAACTAAAACAATTTTAAATTGCCACTGGTGTTAAGGCCCAAGCTCAAACAGCCAAACAGACAATTTCAAGCACAGGGCCCATGAAATTGACCTACAGTTATCCAAAATGCTTGGCCTTAGATTCACAATGTACAAATTCAGCTATCCAAATATTATGCATCTAATCTGAGTTTATCAACAAGCTTCTAGTCTGCAGAAACTAACATATCTCCAAAGATGAGTTCCTTTCACTCATGTAAGCTGTCTAACATGAATGTGGAGGTACTTCACTCCTCTTCATTGAACACGAATCTGTAACTCCTATACACTTAAAGGCAGATGACAGCTATAGAGGGATTTAAATGTCTTATACTTTATGTCAGTCACTTAGCAGAAAAGGATTCGACACAGAATAAGAGGAGAGCCAAAAGTGACTACAGAACTTCAGTGTTTTTCTTCTGCAAGTACCTGCTTCAAGATAAGATCAAACATCAGAATGAAGCAATTAAGATTCATTTCATCATCTTCACAGTCAAAATCAATTGTCTTTCCACCGGGGTGTCCAAAGTTCTTGAAAGGGCTGTGAAAAGGACTACGTATTGGACTCCTAAATGGGCTCTGGAAGGGGCTTGGGAAAGGACTCAGCATGTTGTGCTGAACTCTGCGCCCAGGGTCCGAAGCAATGCTTACCTGAAGACATAAAGAATCAACATGTCCAAATGACTGTTACAAATATAAGCAATCTCACCCTGTATAAAACTGCAGAAAACAGCAAGAACTTCTACAGCCTTATGGTTTCTTCTATAGCTTTTTTGTAAAGTCTACACACATCCCTTAATGCCATTAAAAGATAAAATATGACAGAAGTACAGGAATCATATTCTGCAGAGACGTATACACTCTCTTCAGTTAAGTGGGTGACATCCATTATCTTATTCCTACTAGAGAGGAATTTTAACATCATAAACCAAACAATCAGTCCAGGCAGTAAAGCTGCCATCAGGTTACAAAGATATGCTCCATGATGCAGGGACATGAACTTCAAGAGCAGGAGGCTAATAAAGGAGAATATTTCAAGAGAACAGTTTAACTAAGGGTATATACCAAGGATACAGGTAGCTTGAAATGAATGAGACAAGAGTAACAAGACATGCATGTCTGCACTCATCTATGTCTGCATCACATTAAGCCACCTTATGCATGCTGAGAACCTTTAAGTATTGCAGGGGGATAGATACACAGTTAGATGACACGAGGTCTATTTTTAAGCCAGCTATGGTTTGAAAGACCAGACAGTAAGTTTGTTGTCTTAGTTTAGAAGTGGTCCTTGGCTAGGTGTGAGAGTGCTCTCTGCAAAACTACATTAGAAGACAGGCAGATAACATGTAAGGAAATCATCAGCTGACTAGATGATGTAGTTCCTTAAATCTAAAGACCTGACCTTTCAAGAACTCCTGTTCCTGCCATCCTTGTAGTACTCTGTCTGAGACTACTAGGAAGTAAGTCAAATCAATCCCAAGATCTGTACATGTTTTCTTCCAGGCCATAGACAACTTTAGACTGATTTTTGCATATTTTGGAAGGGGAAAAAAATATTGCAGGGGAACAGAAATAAATTCTGCTCTGTCACCCTTCTAAAAGATATCTAGGTCCAGCAAATTTGAACTAGAATACAAAAGCTTACTGAAGTTGTTATGGACAACTGATCATCCTTTTGTTGACAGTTATTAATAGAAGGTGCAGAAAATAAAAATGTTTGAAAAAGATACCAAGAACACTCCAAACATATCCCAAACAAAGTTCACCATGAAAAAACTGCACAGTTTTTCCATAGTTCCTATCTGCACTGTGTTCACACTGACTATGTGATGGAGTGCTACTAATTGTAAGAGTCATTAGCATTTTCTTACATTTACTCAATTTATAGTGTTATCAATCAAATGTTGACATACTGAGAGATCACTTTTTAATTTTTCATATGCATTATATTAGGAAATCTGTTCTAAGCAAAAAAATAAGCAGGATGAATAAGTTACCCTTCGAGCTGCAAGATTTCCTGCCAGTTCACTGACTCTCGATTTTCTTTGATTTGCTAACTCCTTTACAGAATTAACTCCATCAGAAAACATGCTGATTAGTAACTGAAGAGGAACAACAATATCTAGTTCAGATAGCACCTGAGGAAAGACAATAAACAAAAAGTATGAATTTCAGTTTTGATCAAAAATGCCAGCTATGTTATAAGCACCTTTATCATACGATATTCAGTTCAGCAAGTTCCACGCATTTAATTTTGGGCTTCAATGGGGTGAGCTGAAAGCTTAGATTTCTGTTAGAATCAGGGCAAAAGCGAACTGACAAAAAAGGGTATTTTCAAAATATTTTTTTGGCATCTGCTTGGTGCACCTTGAGATCAGTTTTATGCACACACGTATGTGAAATTGTTCCACACAAGTATTTCTGTAAACCAAAAGTATTACCAATACTTGGATGAATATTTACTGTATTTATTAGTACTTCAAACCGAATTCCTGTATTTACTCTAAGAACCCACTTGAATGGTAACCTACCAGTGCCAACACAGTGATAGGATCATTATCTGCAAATCACTGAGGGAATATTCATCATCTACTTTGTCAGCAAAACTCAGACACATATGAGCTCTTTTGTACTTGTCATTAACTGCTATTAGGGCAAGAAAAATCTAAAAAAAAAAAAAAAATCATACTTTATTTGAAAACTCTACATACCACAAAATTGTTAAGAGTCATCGGGTAAATTGGTCTTTGCAGAGGCTTAACTAAAATAACCCTCAGCAGAAAAAGAGTGCACAGGTATTATTCTGAGGTGTTGTGGAAAATTTTATATCCTTTTGAATTCTCTGCCTCCAGCTGACATGACTGTCCCTGTAGCTTTTGAAAATGAACATTGAGTGAATGCCAGCTTTGAGGACAAATGTAATACAAAAGGGTTAGAGCAGCAGAAAGCTTGATGGATACAGAGCTAGTCTAATCCAATTCTTCATATGCAGGAACAACTACAGCCGCTTCTGGAGTCTGGAATTAATTTTGGAATCTAAGACCAAATTCTGTGGAGACTAAAAAACTACTGCTGGCAAAACATCAGACAGCTGAAAGGCCCTAAAGACACAACTGACATTCAAAGTTAAAAGAAATCTCCAGGCTTCCATTATGTTGCCTGTAATGAGACAGTAACATACAGCTTCCCAGGATCTGTCTACCAACCGTCCTTACACTGGGGCTAAGCAAAAGGCATAAAGGTTCCATGATTCCTGGAAAAGTGGCTTTCCTCCCCCTCCTCCCCCTCCCTCTTTGCTTCAGCACAACTCATCAAGAGAGGACACTTACATGCAGCCAAAGCAATGCTTGCTCTTGTACAGAGGATGGATACCCTGTGAATCGACAGCTAATGAAGCCAAACATCTCCTCCAAGGAGAAAGGGAGAGGGCAAAGTTCAGTGTCAAACATTTTGCTAAAAAGTCAAACAAAAATACAGCATCACTGAGTTACCATGGCATACACTATGTGAGATAGAACAGAAAACTGGTAGAAAGGCAATCTCACTACCAGCACTGATGATGCTTCTGTAATCTTACTTGCATTCTCATCCTTCATGGAGTTGAGCTAGGTTGCTGATACCACCTCGCCTAATGGCATAAAGTCATCTCTGAATTTGATGCACCTTAAAGAATTTACATCACATCTCATGTTATGCCCCATTTGACATCTTTTTCAACATCCAATGTAAAAATTGGAAAATTTCTCATCTCACCACTAACCCACCATTACATGTCTATACTAAAAAAGTTAACATCAATACCTACAAGTATAAACTTGCAGTCAATTTCTGAGCCTCTCCATCAGTTAAAAGGCAATATGAAGTTTTATTGTTTAAGGCAAACACTAGCCATGAAATTATGTCTCAGACAGCCACCATTCTTATTCTAGTGTTTTCTTTGCTCAACAAGGGAGGATATTAGCTAAATCAATACAAATCATCACTCTTTCACTGCCAGCTCTACTAATCCCCACCGTTTGCCATAAACAGCTGACCAGGAGGAGAAAGATGCTTCTTCCACCATGTTGCAGGAAGCCACTGAAAATACGTGCCTTGCTCACAGCAAAGAAGCATCCATTTAGTTGGCTCTTGATACAGACTCAAGAATATCAGGAGCAATAAAAGGAAACTTTGCCAAAGCCGAAGTGCTTTAGTATAAATATAAGTTATAAAAAATTAAGAAACATTCACTCACTATTGCACACAAGATTTTTATTTGTTGTCAACATCTTATTGTGCTAAAACTGTCAACAATCAACATATGCAATGATAGAAAGGTTCCTGCATATCTCTACATACCTCAGCACTTCCCGGAACTCTTTCAGTTGATTTTCAGGCACTTCTGTCCTTATAGCTTCCAACCATTCTGGCATGATACATTCCCACACTGGCTGGTTTATCACATTGTATGGAATCAAGCAAAGGATTCGATTCAGCCCTTCTTTTAATTGAGTCACAGCACTACATGATTTGTCCCAGTATCCACCAACCTGTGGGTAATTCCAGGAATCACACTGATGAACAATACTTCTAGGCTCTGTATCTTACCCACCATCATAAATTTGCTCAAATGTGCTGTAGTCAAGAAATTGTGGGAGCTTATCATCACTACCTTCCAGCCTGAATGTAGAATTCAGCCATGGCGATTGCATTGGGTTTTCGCTCTCTCATTTGACTCACAGTACACAAAAGCACTGTTCCAAGATTTAGAAGAAGTTTTCTCACTTCCAGGCCATGATGCAGAGGAACCTCTCATTGTTTATAGTTCTCAAAAAGGGACAGATTTATTTGGTCAAATTTGCACCTTCAATTATTTGCTCTGGAAAACCTGCTACAGTGGTGGTTCTTTATTTTGAAAAACTTGGTTTTTACCAGGAGCCGTTTTGTGATTATTTGTTTTGGGGAGTGTTTTAGGGAAGGTTTTAAGTGATAGAAGCAAAAAACCATAATTTTAAGTAAATAAGTAACTGGCTTACAGAGCTTAATTATTCTAACTGACCTCAGCTCACATCTGCTGTCCTTGACTCATAGCTCTAGAAATGCCTGCTGTTTTGGCAGCAACTACTGGTAATCTCAGCCAAGAAACTATTTTTTCTCCATTCATCATAGCTAATTTCATGGCTGTTTGTCTTCATGTTCTAGGGAGATCTTGCAAATCTGGCAAATTGTCGGTCTAGTCTTAAGTACTGCAGTGGGGTACTCAATAAAACTCAAAAAAGGGCCTGGATCCAAGACAACAAAAATACCCATAACAGATTACAGGATGGGGTTCATTCCCTCCTTTCCCCTTTAGCCTCAAAGCCCTGATTTCTTCAGTTCTAAGATTCAGTGCATCCATCCACCTCTCAAGTTCCCTCAGTCTTCCTCCAGTCCTCCCACAGCCGGGTGTATTCTCAGAGCAATGGTTCAGAGTAAGACACATACAGATGCTGGTCTGCACACATGTTGCAAATCCAATATATTAAGAAAATTATTGGATGCATACTTCATCCCCAATGATGTAATATATCATATCATGTTTTTATAGCCCTTACTAGTGTAGCCACATTATTTTAGGAAACAAAACGAGCATGTCCTCTTGACAACTTACATAGGAGGGTCACAAGGTGAAAGTCTTACAAACACACATGTGGTACAGTTGGCAATGATAAATGAGGAAAAAGTCTTAAATCTCTCACAAATATGAAGTTCCTATTTCCATTCTGATGTTTCATTTTCTATAGAGAAATACATCTGACTTTGTTGCCTGTGTAGGCCTTAGTGCCACACCTGTCTTCACTAACCAGATTACGTGGCAACTTCTTCATAATTAATAGACAGAAAAAAAGACTCTTTCTAGAAGACATTCCAGCAACAGTCTCACTTAGGCACCCTGAATGACCTTCCAGATAAGTCTCTTTCTCTCCACCAGCAACAAGAGCAAACTTAGCTGACCAGTCTCTTAATGAGTCACTTAAATTAGGTATCTGAAGCTACAGGGCATCTGTATGATCAGAATTCCTTTGAGTTACAACTGTGTAATTTCATGAACATATCTGAGAGCAGATAAATGATACCTTTCAAGAAAAACAAGCCTGTGTGCTTCAGCAGCAAAATGGAAATGTCCAGGCATTCAAAAAATTTTCAGTACCTATAATATCCTTACAACCTAGCTTCATATCACTGTAAATAATCCACACTCTCTAACACAGCACACAAAATGAAACAAACAAAAAAAATTAAAGATTTTAATCTCTGTGGCAGATGAAGGAATCTTCAGATAAATGATTCTTACCCTGGCAAACTCCATTGGTTTAGGAAGGAGGCACATAACCATGACATCAAATCGGACATCACAAACAGTCTTCAACCACTTAGTAACAAACTGGGGTTTAAGCTTTTCAACCAGGCTACCAACTTCATCATCCATCATGTAAGCTGTGGAGTGAAACCACTGGAATACCATGCTAACCAGCCTTGCTAAACTCTCAGTAGGTGTATTCTCACTGGGAGTGCAAAGACTCACCTGGAAGACAGAAACAGAAATCATGTTTCATTTCCAGACTTAAAGGTGGCAAATTGTTTGCCTACTACATTTTTGCATATTTTCAGATATACGAGGATGCAGATTACATAGAATACAAATGAGCTGATGAGTTTTAAGCAGAGTTTGGCACCAGACAATTTACAAAACATTTCCAAACCAGAAAATAACCATAAGGGGGGGGGGGGAACCCAAATACTAAGTTTTTTGTTTCGTAGTTTGAACACTGAAAATATCAACACAGAATGCTTTGACAAATTGAAACATTTTGGTTTGAACTTTAAAATGATTTTAATTTCAAAAAAAATTCTCACATAATAAATAACATTCTTCCCCCTTTCTCCAAATTCGCTGTTTCCAAAACTATGCCTCCACTATAAAATTGTCCCAAATCTGAGACCAAGTCTGCACCCGAGTTCACGGACCAGGCACATTGCTAAGCCCTTAACTACCTACTATTTAAACTTTAGGTATCTTCTGGGAATAGAAGACAGTTTCAAGCCAGGTTCCTTCACTGAATTCATAGAATGGAAAATAACAGATGACAGGAGATCGAGGAAGTTCCATTAATCACCTATCAGCTCTTTGTTGCCACTTACTAATGAAACTAACTTTCAGCACTTAACAACCTGAAATCAGCAACTACTGCCTTGCAGCAAGTGAACAAAGAAACATTATTAAACTAAAAAACTCGTAAGATATCAGCAGAATATAAGGTTTACTCATGTAGTCACTTGAAACAGCAGAGCTATTTTGCTGGCATTATGAGATTCTAGACTTGCCACCCTGCTATCTCTATCTCTGTTTAGATCCTGGATGAGGGTTTCCTACTGTTTCCCACTTGTCACTGCGTGACCGAGAAGGAGAGAGCCTGAGAGCTCAAGGTGCATTGAAACTTCTTAGGAAAGCCTAAGAACAAGAATTCTCCTAACAGAAAATGGCAGAATTCAATTTTTGAGGATGTATCAGGCTCTAGCCTGGCCTGCTTATGAACTAGCTAGCAGTAACCCTGCTATTTTGGAATAATCTCTGCTAGCTACTGTGAGGAGTAGAACCAGCAGGGCTTCATTAAGTCAATCCACACCAGGTCAATTAGCTGGAGTACAATGACTGGGACTGATCTGGCTAGACTAATCTGAAGGCAGAAAGAAAAAGCAGCCCACTAGGACTCCTCCAGCCTTTTCAGAGATAAGGGAAAGCTGAGCTTCCAGGGAGTGATGATGAAAAATGGAAGTTAAAAGACAGATCTTTAGAGGATTGCCTTTTAAGGTTAAAATAATAGCACTCAGCAAGGAGCACCTGTGAGCAGAAGATGACAGCATATAGAAAATTAATAAAAACCTGAGTGAATAATTCTATTACACACTTCATACACTCAGGACTCAGAGGCAATCAACAACTCAAACTAGTTCTGAAATCTGTGACAGCTTCACTGAACTCCTTCTTTTTGCTTATAAATGAACGAAATATACAACTAGAGCCACGGAGTGGAGAAAAGAGGTAAAATTGAAGCTTCAGAACGAAAAGGAGAGGGAAGTTAGAGGAGTAAGAGAAAGGCAGAATTTCTCACCAAGAACCAGATTCCAAACTGGCTCAGGAGGCGTTGGTCATGCTTGTCATCATCTTTATTATCAAAGTCTGTGTTGTCCAGGGAGTGACGGGAAGAGGAGAGGCCCATCTGTCTCCTGCGGTTCAGTTCATACTCCCTCTGCTCAGCATGATACTCTGCTTCCTTTAGCAAGCTATAAAACAAGCTTGTGCTCAGTACAGGTATCTGATCAAGAATAACTACTAGTTATTCTAATATATTCTATAATTCTAATATACTATTATTAAGGCATCCAATATCATAATTTTCCAGAGAATAGTAATAAAATAACATCAAATTCTAGGATTGCAGTGACTTCTTCCATAAGTACAACACTCACAGCTGATCAGTACTCTCCTAAGGCAGCAGGAGTTTAGCGCCCCTTTTCTGAACTTTCTCTGGTGAAACTAAAATCAACTTGCACAAGATTTGTAGGCAATATTTACATGAAAGCCTCACCCTACTTTACATATTGATGCCTCATAAACCACCACATTACCTGATCACAGCTTCCACAGTACACACAAGTTCCTCTGCCCCACACTCCCGGGTATTGATAGGGGGTGGAGAGGTCTGATAGAGGTGGGTTTCTGCAGCTGCCCCAACCTCACTGCTGTGGTGATTCGAATGGCATCTTTTGCAGTAGCGCACTGGCCTGTTGCCATGGCGACCACAGCAGCCCGCTGAGAAGCAAGTGACAACAGCTCTTCTGACATGTGAACTACAGTTCTGGAAAACAAACAAAAAAAAAATGGATTTTATCAGGCCACAAGTATCAGGAAGTGGAACTGAAAACAGGGATGAGAACTGGCTCACATGTTGGTCATTTCTAAAATCACTATATGTAAGCACAACTGTGTGCAAACTCCTGATGCAAAGTGTCACTGAACTTACAGAAAGATGAGCTCAGGCCTAAACACTGAGCTTGGACTTAAATGTCAGAGTTGCTCTCCTTTTGGAGCAGACCAAACCAACATTTAAGTCACAAGCCTCAACTTTCTGGCCTAGAGTGATCTCTGATGTTAACAGTAGCTCTCTTAAACCCTGCTTATACTTCAGAATGTCTTTTTAAGTTATGTGCACCAACAGGTAGATCCTTAGGAGTGTAATCAATGGTCCTACATCAGTTTATGCTATGTAGGGATCTGCCTTACAAATGACTTTAGAAGCTCCCAAAATATGTGCTATCTTTATTTTTGCCACCTGGTAAGCTGACGCAACATAAAAGCTTTCTTTATCACATAAGACCTAAACTATGTTATATACTGTATTGCTCACTATTAAAATGCTATTAAAGCACAAGAGTTATGTACTGCAAGCAGATTCTTTTTGTCAGCAGTCTTCTCAGAGCCAAGCACTGAAGACTTTCATTCCATGTAATTTTTAAAGTATGTAGTTTACAGTAGGATTTTTGTCCAATTAAGGATTAATCTAGGAATTAAAGGAAATGAGAACACATAAACATTTAGATTTACAATTAATCTCCTGCTCTATCCTCTTTGTAAGCAGAGTTATAGAATTACAAACTCAGCTCAACTGCATAATTGAATTGCTTTACTAACTGCCACTTCAACAAAAACCTACAACTCCAATCAAACATCAGCATTTTTAACAAAAAGAAACCTTGCTGCTGGATCATTCTCATCCACCAACAAATGCATTCATGGATAAATTGTGAAAATCTGGAATGATACAAAAACGAATGCACCACATAGTAATGGAATGACACTACACACAACATCAAATCATGCCCCATCACACAAATGACTGAATCTTACCTTCTTCTGACATATAGCAGAAATTTCAGCTGTAAGGGGAAGGCATACAAAACATCAACACACAATGACGATCCTTCTGTTTTACTATGGCAGCCATGGGAAAATGGACTTGCTGCAAGAGAATCTCTGAAGCTAAACTTGTGTTCCCAGATACTATTGAAACCTCTAAGCCTGTTGGACTGCATGAGGAAGGAGAGTATATACTTAGGCCTACTGGCTATTTCTACACTGAAGTGAAAAAACAGCCTTGGTGCATTAAGTGTGGTGTGCTCTTCATCCCATCTCCCTTCTGCCTATGCTTCTGCTTCACAAACAAGCCTGTAATATATATCCCTGTAGGCACACTACCATGGCATGCTATAGGAGACATGGTTTAGATGTGCCTGCATTGCCTGTGAAAGCTTGCAGGATGAAAGATTAGTGAATATAGATAAACAATGTAGAAGCATCCACTATGTCTGCGGCCCAAAACTCCATAGCAAAATGTGTGCAGATTCAATCTGAAAGCATTAGCTATTCAGTCTGTTGCCCTAGCAACATCTGATTCAGTAAACACAAGTGCCTGAGTAAAAAGAAGTAAATACAACATTCTTAATCTGGATTAGATTTCAAGTAAAACGAGACAGCAAAAAAAAAGGTCCATTGTCTAAGAATTTTCAGTTTGCAGAACAAAGAGAGAGGGAATATTTTCTGTCCTTTAAAGGGTTATTTTATAGACTATGTGACTGTTCTTATAAACCCAGGAAATTTATTAGTCTGTCAACAAGTTCTGTCTGCATTCTGGTAGATAATAAAATATCAGGCTGTCTTACTGACCAAAGAACAATGATTGGATCAATGACTGGATCACTGAAAAATATTTTATGTCATTTTCAGATGTCTTTTACAGTCTTCTGTTCATACAATAGATTTTTCAGTAGCTTCAAGAGCCTTCAGACCAGACCCAGGTTACCAGAAGAACTAGTCCTTTTTTTCTGGTCACCAGTGTGGGACACAGCCCCAGCTGTGAATGCTTTAATATTTGAAAATCTGTTCATTTGTCTTTGCTTCCTCACCCACAGAGTTGCATACTATTTCAAATAGAGGATTAGTCAATTTTTCATAGTATTTTAAGGACATTAAGCAGTATTAAGTACAAGCTACTTTAAAATTGTTTTAAAATCCTTTAGAATAGAACGTAGCATTTCAAGTAATACGGTATACAGAAATATCAGTAAGCACAGGTTTGTACAATTATGATTAGCTTGCACCTACCCTTTAAATACCTCTTACCTTGTGGTAGAAGAACATCAACCAACCACTCACTGTGATCCCTATTAAAAAAATGCATATCTGATTAGTTATCCAGGTTTTATGCATTTATTTTTGCACAGAGGAAATTTATCTAAATTAATGTGTTAAGACTGACATCATTCTGAAGCTGCTTTTTGACAAAGGTAGTTTTATAAATTGAAGGCTGCTTTGTATTACCTCTCTTTGTTGTGCCTGTCTTATTGCAAATTACCTTTGCTGCTGTTGGTCCACCATGTTCAAGGCTTTCAAAAAATTACTTTTAGGGCATATATTTATCAAATTAAAATAATGTGTGCTCTGAAGCTCTGATGGCTAAAAAATGATAATGAACAGATGAACATAGAAAAAGAAAAAAAATTACCAGTACTGTTTTCTGTGGGTCTCCTTAAAGGCTACACTTCTACTAAATTCAATTACTTTTTCCTTCAGCTTTGTATCAATGATGACTTAAAAAAAAAATCTAAGGTGAGACATAATTGCTTTTTCTACAGCTGGTGTGATATAAAAGTGTCAAACTGGGGACAAAAAAAAAACAAACAACCAAGTAGCTTCTGAACTACCTGTAACCTTGTCCATTTGAACTAATGATTGGAACTCCTGATAAGTATTATTAGATCTTGCAATGTAACACAAACCAAATTAGCAATTTTAAGTAAAAAATAAATTTTAAAAAAAAAAGTGAGGTTAATTCATCTCTAGGCTATATTCCTTCCAGGTACTGGACAAGCCTGGACCAATTTCAATTCTTTGCTGTGCTACTTCACAGTATACCCTAAAGAACAGTCTGAAATACATGTTACAGAAAAGTAGTGAAGTCTCTGTGAATGACCTTTCATTGTAATGTCCTACTTTTAATGACAACTAAAAGATAAGGACAAAAAATGTTTCATAAGCAAAAGTTTGTACATTAATGAGGTTCTCCTGTCATTATCAATGCATCCCACATTATCCATTCATTCAGAGATATTAACTTTTAGAACTCACTACTGTTCATGCTAAATGCAAAGGTTAATCACGTCAGGTAAATTTCTGTAATGCTTATTGATACTTGAGTGGCAGTGTGCTCCAGATATTTCAACAGGGTTATTTATGTAAATTATATGCTAATCATACTGAAATAAAGCATAACTCCAGTGTTCTGAACTCTGTAGTCTGACTATACCAGATCATTTTCCAGCTCATAGCTTACCTACCCGGCAATTCTCTGGCTGCATTCTTCACAAAGATATAAGGGAGGTGGCTTATCACCCAAAGCAACAGACAAGGATGGGTCAATGCACATCTGAAACAGTGAGGAAAAAGAATTAATGCATCTGTTCATTGAAGCTCACTGAAAATGTTCAATACATTAATGTTAGAACAATACAATACAGCACAGCTTTGGTATGTGTTGAGAGTATTTAGTATTCTGAAAGACAGTACTCAGCATTTGGCAGTGCAAGATCTCAAAATATTTCTAACAGAGGGATGTAACTGAAAATGAGAGCCTATGGGAAGATAACACAACATATTTCAATATCAGTCTTACCACTTTCTAAAAGACAAGTATATTTTGTGTTACACATTTACCTTGCATAGTTGTGAATGACTTGTTATTTTTTCCAAAGAGACAGTCACTAGTAGGATCCATTGCTTAGGACAAGGTAATGTAAAAGTCTAGATTTTTCTCAGTAACATCTCTTCCAGAAAAATCTAATTTCAGTCATTGTAGTTGTTAACTATACAGCACAATTCCAATGAGAGAATGAAGACTATGGACCCAGAGTTACCTTGGAAGCATAGATCCAAATTTTGTCTTGCATTAGCTTTTATCCTTCCACATTAGCCAGTTACAGAAAACAGTTGGAGTTAACAGCCAGTTACATACACATTTGTTTGAGCATTTTGTACTGTTTCAAGGAAAAGTTGAACAGTAGTATGTATACACAATCTCAATCACTTAAATCAAAGTGTTTCCTACTCCAAGTGCAATATCTTACTGATAAAGACAAATGCTTCTTTGAATGTTTCTTATGTCTGCTAACTAAATTTACATTCGTATATCCACAAGACAACATTTTTCTGAGTGATGACTGATCAAGACTGGTTCTGTCAAATTTAAGCTATTTCATCCATAAAGCTTGGAACTGCACATTTCATTGATATTTTGCTCTATTCAGTGATTATCCTGAATCTAGTGATCACTACAAAATGAAGCAACACCTTCCAGCTTTTTTTCTTTGAAAAGAAAGAATGATAGGAGTGGGTATGGAAAGTGATCCCTTGCAGGACTGGTGAGAGATGTCAGATGTCACCATTATGCCCTATCAGTATCATAGTCTGTGGAGAAGGCTCACTGAAGAACTGCTTAGCTAACATAATCATGTTAGCATATGAACTGATGCCAGAAAAATTGGTTGTATCTGCATAGTTAACTACATACAAATCTAATTAATTAGTACACCTGAGAGTAGTCTGTTCTGGACTTGGGATGCTGTTCTCTGCCTCTGCCACAAATTGTGCTATGATCCTCCTCAAGCCATTTTACTTTGTTACTCTGCCTGTAAACAGGAAAGATACCATTTACCTACCTCTCAAAGAGGGCTGCAGAAGAGGTAAGTAAAGCTTATTATTCCAAGGCAAGGATCACAGTCAGAGTGCACTGCATGACCTTAATCAAGGTACCAAAGCGAGCACAGAATCATAGAATGCTTAGGGTTGGAAGTGACCTTCAAGATCATCTAGTTCCAACACCCCCCACACAGGCAGGGACACCTTCTACTAGATCAGGGTACTTTAGAAGGTGCTCTGCAACTATCCTCATGTTCAATATCAAGACTTCACCCACAGCTTTGGAGAAAATACCCCATCTTGCTTTCACAAAGAGCATTTTCACAAAGTTCTGGCCCCCTTGGTCTCAACAGGTTTTGCTGTTCCCTTAGCTCCTGCTCTTGGTCACCTGCACACAACCAAAGCATATAGCTGGGGTCAAAGTGCAATGTCCTATCCCCCATATAGTTTGGTTTGACTTCTGATGAAATAGCAGTACCTTCACAGCTGGTTTGTTGATCGCATTATGGCATTCAATGTGCTGGCAATGAATAGGATTCCAGGCTGCAAAACCAAAACACAGCTGATTAATAAACAGAGAAAACATATTTATATTCTTGGTGTCTAGTGGTATCAACTGAGAACAAGATCCTCTTGTATTAAGTACTATACAAATATGAGAGAAGACCTAGCCATTCCTCAGAAAAACTAATAATTACAATAAACAAGCTAGAATATACATACCTACTGACTTGTTTGGGATGTAATTATGAAATGAAGTATGAAGTCAGTGAAGAAAGAGAAAAATTGAGATGTAAATATCCCCACAACAGACCCTTCCTGATTTCATCAGCACTCTGAATTAATTCATTATCTTTTCACTCCAGAAGCAGCACAGTAAGAGCAGCTGAGTAAATTCAGTAATCTTTTCACTCCAGAAGCAGCACAGTAAGAGCAGCTGGGTAAATTCAGTAACTATCCCAGGCAAAATGAAAACACAACTATAATAAAGGAAAACTAGTCCAGCCGCAGAAAGTCTTAGCTTTCTAATGACAAGTAATAAACAAGAAAGCTATGCTCAAGCGGCATCACTTGGATGCTAAATGGAGTTCCCTCAGGTCAAAATGCCTTGCAACTGGAGATAATACTCATCCCATTCTGGGCTATATTAACAGAAAATTTATATATAGGAAAACTATTCCTTCCTACCCAGTGCTAGTGCAGATTCAGATGGAATATCATGCTTAGTTTATAGACCTGTTTGCGTGAAAGAAGTGATGCAGAGAGAAGTACAAGAATAACAATTTTTTTTAAAAGTAAAGAAAATCTATCAACTCGAGGGTAGGCTTTAGAACAGATCAGACATACAGGTAAAGGGAATATTCAGGATGTACTTGAGTTGGTCTACAGGTCTTCCAAGGTCTCTTCCAGTCCTTCATTTTTATTATTTAAAATGTCACATTTTGGTCCAGAAATTTTAAAAGTGAACAAAACATATACCATATGACAGAGATTACTTGAAATAGGTTAAGAAAGGCAAGCAGAAAAAGCACGTAATGAATTGCTCCTGCACAGACTCCACCATAGAAGCACAATCCCATCAGTATGGTGGACAGAGACCTTTCTGCTATCTACCTATCCAGCTCCAGCTGCATCGCTGACTGTCTCTCATTTTCACCATATAGCCAACCTCGAGAACTTATCTATTGCACTGACTGCACCTGACATCACCTGACTGTTTTTTGACAGTAACAGCCAGATAATAAATCTTAGCAACAGCAGCAGTAATAGCAGCTGGCACAACAAAACAACCAAAGTAATAATTGAAAGGAACATAAGCCAGAAACCCTTGTGAAGCCAAGAAGGCAGTTTCACAGACACTATTTATTTTCTGTTCTGGTTTAGTTAGCATTGGGAGTAACATAATATATATTTTTCAGCCATGATCATAGTTTTTACTTTTCATCAAATCTTTTGAAAATACAGAGAAATTGATACTGTATATGCTTATGAAAGTACTAACTTAGCCAACAAAAGATTTCAAAATACGTCACAGAACTGTAAACATGTGACATTAAACTACTGGTCATTTCCTTCGTGTTTATTTTGGCCTATACAAAAACAGCTGCACTGACCTGTGTACTGCAGTCCTCTGTACTCACTGATTGCCCCAGGGGGTTTTAAATTGGGCCAATAGTGAAATAACATTTGTACTGCTGGAGGTTTAACTTGAGATGGTCCATAGGCTATCACATAGAGCAAATCCTAAGGAAAGACACAAAATGTTTATTTTGCAAGGTAACGAAGCACAGTTCAATACATACTGCTTGTGTTCAAAGACACCTGAACAAACAACATATATACATGTCATGCTGTACCAAACATTAGATTAGATAACTAACTTCAACAACATGTTCCTAATTGGCTACTGCATTTGATTGGAGCATCCAATAGCTGCCACCCACCCTGCATAGTGTACTAACATGTAGCAAATAAAGTCTCTGTCTAGCTATGGAGCAAATGGGTGTGATATAGATACATAACTGGATCTAGATCAGAGTTAAGCTAAGACAAATAGTCCTTGGGAAAGTTCAGTCCCACATGAACTGGGAAGATTGGTCATTATTAAAGCTTCTACTAAGTGAAGCCACAACCACAGAGTACTTAGGAAACTTAGCTCTGGTCTACAAAACATGGAGTTGCCTCTGTAAATTAAAAATTAGGGAGATCCTCCTCTCCCTAATCCAGAAATAGGATTGGATATAAAGATCATTCGTAACTTCTTGGCACACAATTCAGTTTTCAAGCCATCTGTTTTTCACTACTATCCAAATAGAGTCAAAAGTATACATGATCATAAACTTACCTTCCATACTTCTTGCTTGTATTTCATGAGGCATTCCAATAATTGGCAGTGATACACTAAGAGAGAAAAGATATTACAGACATAATACTGAAATGGAAACTCAAGTTACACGAGCAATGTAATTAGCTGATTAGCTTTGCTTTCTCTGTTCAAAACTCTATACCTCATTTCATTATTTTTTATTTCCAAGGGTTTGCTAAAGAATCATTGCCCTGAGAGTCATCACAAAAGATTAAAAATTAAATACTGATAACTTGTTTCTGTGTGGTAATATGACTATTCTGAGTTACAGCTTTTTGCACAGCAATGGAGATCTTTTTCAAACACATCTAGTTTAAGAATACCTGCTAATTCACTTAAATTTTGTCTTGCTGGTACAATGTAAAGCTGTAGATGGGTACCTTGTCATTCAACTTAAGGTAGTAATAGAAGTAACATGTAACAATACGTTATTTCCATGTATATCAAAGGCTATAGGATCCATTTTGCATCAAACAAATATGAGAGCAAAATTATCTACGTCACATCTGACTTTACAAAAACCACAGGGCAACATTTTCCTCAAATGGCTGGAACATGGAATTCACAAACACAATAGAAGATTTGATGGAAAAAAACAACTTGTGCAAGTGGCTTTTAAAATGGTGTGTTGCTTTTTATTTACCACTGTGAACTACGTTAGCATGAAGCAACATTTCTTATGCAGATACTGCAGTGTGGNGAAGCCTAGCCATACATACTGCAGTGTGGGGTCCCTCCACACACACGCCATCTACCTAACTACATAAAACAGGAGATAGATGACTATCGTGCAATGTAACGGCTTCCTCAGGTTAAATTTTGTTTGCATTTTGTTTTGTGATCGCACTGATTTAACTGGGACTGTGCCACAGTGAGAGAGAAAGGCCTTATGTTGAGATACTTATAATTGCATTTAAATTCATTTTAGTTCTCTTCAGTCAGCAGCCAGCACTACCTGTCTTCTTTAAAAAAACAGTATCAGATGTGAACTTGGTGGGATATGAATCATAGTATAAGATAAACGGTTACTATGAATTTCTATAATCAAAGTTAGTGCAGATTTCTCTTCAACACTGATATTATACATCAATACTATTTTCTGATGTCAAGCAAGAGTAGATCAGAATCTTCAATACTGGGCCAAATCCTATTTTGTTGCCACAGTGAGATCTATTATTTACATAGTGTTTATTTCAAGTATGATGTTCATAAGTTCCAGTTTTATCTATCATCACTTATTTTTCACCGTGTTGGACAGCGAGACAGATTTTCCCCATCATCTGAACTCTTCTGATTGCATTTGACAGTACTTCATGATTCACAGTTTTAGAGAGAATGACACCATATTGCATGTTTACACATACCAGGGTTTGATGTGTACTGCATTGCAATCATTAGCATTGATGATGCAGATAGATTGACATGTGCTGGAACACCTTCTCTTTTTGATGATCCCACTTAAAAGAAAAGAAAGAAAGAAAAAAGAAGTCTATTGTATAACAAGGAAAATTAGGCAACAATAGCATATAACTGATGCAAATAAAATTCTTACAGTATCATGTCATTAGAGGAAAAATACCACCCAAAATACACAACTAAAAAACTAGAAACATTCTGTGTTGGGGGGGGGGGGTGTGAAACCTCATTTCTGCTGGAAGATAAAGATGACTAATAATATGATAATCCTTCACAGAGCACACCCCTGGTTTTCCGGATCAGTAAGACTGCATTCTCAGAGCTGCATTAACCAAAGAGAGTGATCTTCACAAGCATTCTCCTTCAGAACCCACAGACTGCTCAAAATAATGTCACTTGGAGAGTCAAGTGCACCTAGGGTTTGGATTGTAGGAAAGGTAAGGAGGAAGTAGAAGACGAAGAAATAAGCAAAAAATGGAAAGCCTGCTGTTGAGGTATACTGAGAAGGGTTGGGGATGGTGGTAGCTGCTCTCTGTTGGTGTATGGCACAGGTTACTTCTCAGGGAGAACATGATATGAGTTCATGTTATAGCTACATACAAGAAAAACTAGTTCCACCCTTGTTACATCAGCTGTGCTAAGATAACGACAAAGAGTAGCACTGAAGCATAGCTAAGCTGTTTTAACTTTGACTGCACACACAGTAGCTAGAGTTCCTTCTGGTCTCCTATAAAGCGGTTACTAGTAAACAGCATACTTGGAAAAACTCTGCAGAGTGTAGGTGTTTATTTGCTGAACTTTAACATAGCAATATGGCTTTGAAGGCAACCTCCTACGCAGAGATGCAGCATGTATCTTCCCATCCTCGCTCACAGCACTTTCCCAAGCCTGTCTGCCAGGACCCAAATACCAAGCATTTTGGATAGAAGCATAGAACTGCAGCTACCAGTTCAGCGAGATGCTTTCATCCCTCCCATCTGGTTCTCCAGCTGCTTACACAATCTATGCATCCTCCCCTTCAGATTGATACAGAGCTGAACACTGGCAGAAGGAAAGGTTCTGCACTTGCCTTGTAAAGGGGCATATAATTTCCAGTGGGGAAAGACTAGAACATTAACTAAAGAGCACTTGGCTGGAAAAGAAATGAAGGGAAAAATGAGAATTTCTCTCTTCTATCTAGTACTTCTGCACATGATCCAACATGACTATGGCTCTCTTCATTACACTTCTATTTTTTTTTAAATCTCATTCATTCACAAAAGAGCTCCCAATTACTACAGCAAGGTCTGTTTGTATGGATTTATATTGCAAAATACTCAGGCTGCTCTAACCTGGCAATTAAAATGGGGCTGTCAGAAGAAAAAAATAGGACACAGTATTTGATGCCGAATTTTAAGAGCAAGCAGACTAGTTTCACACAGATCTAACCAAAACTGTTTAGGAAAAAGTAGGACAAAGATTGCTCCCATGCTCTATATGGATGCAATCTCTGCCAGTGATATTGAGGAACAGCATCTATTTAAGTAAACCAAGGATATAGATCAACCAGTTAATTGGGAGAATAATTTTACAGATCTGTAGACAGACAGGACAAGGTAAGTCACCTACATCAGCTTTCCTTAACAGGTAACAAAAGAAAAAGGAGTTTAATGCAACATTCTGATCTTAACCCAAAGAGCACCAGTTGTACATATGTATGAAACATATCTTAGTAATTTTGATTTGCATACTGTTATTAGAACTGTCAAAGGTAACAGAGAAAACATCATTGCAATGTCTTACAAGGGACTGTTTTACATGGGGAAACTGAGGCAAAGTTAAGGAACTTCTCCAAGCACACTGGTAAAGTCAGCAAATTTAAGTGATACATTTCCATAAAACCTTAATCTCAAAACACTGGACCATGCTTCTTCCCATATTCTAACAGCATCTTCTCCATGCTTAAATGACATCAGTGTTGAACTCTTGTACAAAACTTGTGTTTTCCCATAAAGGTCTGGAATATAGATAAGGAGGAAACATTCTCACAGAATCATGGGATGGTTGATGTTAGAAGGGACCTCTCAAGATAATCTTGTCCAATCCCTCTGCTCAAAGAGGGATCAACTAGAGCAGGTACCAGTTGCATTCTGAGTACCTGCTAGGCTGGAGAATCTGCATCCTCTCTGGGAACAGTTCCAATGTTTGATCACCCACACAATAAAAGGCTTGTTGGTTAGAACTGGCTTTTGATATTGATCCTAATGCTTCTGTCTGCACAACATAGTTAAATTTCTCACTACTACTGAAATCCCATCAAGCTTTTCATCAGATACATAGATAAGCATTCAGAACACACCTCAGGTTTCACATTGTGAATGGATTATGAAACTACATAATCATGTGGCACCCTTAGGGAGAGGAGAGAAAATAAAGAAAGACAGAAAGGCAGGCACTGTCAGATTCAGTCTTACAGGCACAGCTACTCAACACAGAACTTAAAGAGAAAATGTTGAGAAGAGAGGGAGGGAAAAAAATCAGAAATTCAGCACAACATCATTACATTGATAAGAGTCATTCTTGTGCATCCAGATATGGTCCAGATGCAAAAACTATGCATGTTGCTATTGTATCTCTCATTTCAGGAGCAGTTTGCTTATTGATTCTGTATTCAAAACTACTGCTGTCCCTGAAAGTTCTACAAGTCTGAAAAAGTGTATTTCTTAAATAAGCTAAACTTGATTGTTCTGAAAAAAAACCAACATATTTATTTTAGCCCTTTAAATGAAGGAAGAATTCACACACTAACACAGCATAATAAATGAATAAAAATTATAGACTCATTTCCCTTTGAAAAATAGCCACATGGAGTTATTTCACATCTATACATACAGTAGATTGATTTCCCATTACAATTCTGTAACAGATCAAACAGACTCCTGCAGTCTGATACTACTATAACAGTGCACTCTGTTTTCTGAGACATAACAACTCTAGAATGAGTTCTACTTACAGATAGCCATAGGCAGAAAAGATGTGCTGAGATACTCTATAATATCCTTGTGCAGAAATGGAGGAAAGGTAGCTAGTGTTGAAATCATTGTATAGGGTAAAGTACTCAAAATATCATCACTGAGAAAAGGAAGTAAGCATGTAGTAGTGTAAAAAATTGATTGCCCAAGATCTGTTGAATAAAATGAAATAAACACAATTAATACAGAATCATTACAATAGAAAAGTAATTTTAAAGTATAATTCTAGTCTATCAGTCATAGAAAAATAAGATTTTGATCTTAATTATTTTTAATAAATTATTTTACTGGATGCAGTACTTGTATTCCTTTCAAACTCTTCCCTCTGTTTTAGAAGGGGCTTAAAAATGCTGGGTGAAGTCTGTTGTCTATAGTGATTAACTCAAAATCCTTTGAGGGGAGAACATGTGATAAAACTATGGGTCTTGTCTTCCTGGGAAGTCATTAAGGCCAAAAATGTCCAAGGCTTACAAGAAAAGGCATATTTATCAAGAATTTCCACACTTATAAGTCTTTTGAAGGGATACTTAAGAAATGCACAACACTTAAAGATCCAAAGGGAGGGGATAGGTTATTGCATATCTGGGTACTGTGGGATCTTTACACCTTCTTACAAATGAGGAATTGAGTTGGGGCAAATTACCCTCCATGAAATGTTACAGCACTCAGACCCCAACTCTGAACCTGTATAATGATCCCAATACATCAGAAGGCCTTTCCCCTGCATGAGAGGGATTCCTTTTGTTACTCACTTTGTAACCAGAAGTACATTACATAGGCCTTCAGTCTGTGCAACTAGTATGACTTAAAACTGCCTCTCTGAAGTGCTCAGAGATCTGTAGCAGTAAACATGATGAGTCATAGTAAGAATTAAAATTAGTATTTCGTTTCAGTGGTTCTGACAAGTCTTCTGTGCAAGGGTCTAACCAGATCCTTAATGTTAGAGAGTGCTTCTCTTTTGCAATGCATATTTACCAGGTAAGCACTGAGAGTTTCATATGATCTGATTGGATTAAAGCTCAAGACTACCTAGCATACCAGTTGTACTTACCTAAACAACATTGATTGTTCTGATTTAAAAAAAAAAAAGTATTTATTTTAGCCAAATGCTAAGCTGAGAGAGAAATAAGTTCTACTGCAAAATGTAGCTCTCTGTACACAGAACCATAAAAAATAGCAAGTGACCTCCTCTTGCCCCAAGCATGAGTCAACCAAATCATTCCTGGCAGATATTCATACTGTTCTCAAAAATCTGCAAGACAGTTCACTCTTTCTCCTGGAAATTCATCCCAATGCTTAGTCATCATTATCACTAAAATGCCTTTTTTTTTGTTTGGGGGTTTTCTTGTTTGTTTGTTTTTTAATTTTCATTGCTGCTAAGTCTGTAACTTCTTATCCTGACCCACTGTACCCACAAATAATTTTACTGAGTTTATTTCTCCTACAAAGCAAGTTCTTTCTGGTCTTCCTTACTGTTCACATATTCTAGACATCAAATGATTCTTGCTTCTTTTTCCTGGGCTCCTCCCAAACAGTCCATGTTTTTCTGGAAGCCAGATGAACATAGCTGAAAATTTTACTCCAGATGAGGCCTTACTAGGGCTGTTAGAGTCATAAACATAATGCTCTGGGTGTCTTATGCACAAAACACCTGTTTAACCATGGCTAAAATAACGTTATCAGTGACTTATGGTCTGCCTCTGATGTACTGTAATACCCAGATCTCTCTGCAGTATGGCTTCCAAGCCGGTATTTCCCCCATTTAATTTCTGCCTTTGATTTCTCCTGCTTAAACACAGTACTTTACATTTCTCTTTTCAAGACATTTCAAAACAGAACACAATTTGCCAAGATTGTTCTGAATTGCATATTTTTCACACAGTGGACATGCTACCTGCAATCTTGATAACCCCTGCAAATCAAAGTGCTCTCTCATTTCTGTCATCCAAGTAAAAAAAAACAAAAAATAAATAAATTTAATAACACTAGACCCAGCAAGGACTAGAGATTCCCATTTGGTATACCCTTAGAGCTGACAAGAGCCAGTGGTAATTACCTCTGCAGTGCTTTCCTTACTCAAGTGGGGACCGTATGTCCCAGACTGTCTGTTAGGATGTGAAGTGACACAGCAACAAAGGCCTGACTAAGGACAGGAAAAACTCACCAGGAGAGCCATTGTGCTGCCATAAAAATAAACTATGTTTGCTCAAGGTTATTTGTTCTTTACAGGTGTCTGTTAGTTATTAACTATCATGGTGTTATCTATTCAGAAAAAGATTGTTTTAATAATTAACTGCACCATTTATAGAAATTGAACTTAAGGCTAGACTTAACTAGACCCCCTTTTGCAAGATCATACCATTTCCCAGTGCTGTCATCTTTGATTCAAAAGATGCTGCTATCAACTCAAAAGGAATTCATCATTTAATAGAAACAACTTTCCTCCTAAAGAATTTCAGGCTGACAACAATCTTCCTATACTGAACTGTGTAAGTAATACATCCTGATACCATGGTGGAAATTAATATTTGGCTTATGTAACGTAGGGCTCCTGAATCCAAGTATGGAAAGCAAAAGACCAACAAGCCAGGCATACGCAGAACTTGAGGGAAAACAATATAAATACAACGCAGTCACAAAAAAAAAAATCTTGTGATTAGTTCAAAACAAAGAAAATATGGCTTTTCTGTAAGTCAGAGATATTGCTATCTTTTTAGCCAGGAACATTTTAAAGCCATCTCAAATCACCACTACCATGTTTTTTCTTCAATTAAATGTATATTGTGTTCTGTTTAGAGATGGACCTTCACCCAAACACTCAATCTGCATATCTGTTACAGGCCAGATAGACATTTGCAAGCAATTTGTTGAGTTTTAAGAAAGCCACCCCAAAAAGACTGGTCTGAAGATATCCCAGTAGATTAAAATTCAAAATCTAGATTTTTTTAGACCCATCTGTGGCATTTTAGGTACATACCACCACCACATCATTTACCAAAAAAAAAAAATCAGACAACCTTAGAATTCAAACCCAAATCCATAGTTAGCAAAGAAATCTTTTATTTAAGAAAGTCAAACCAAACACTTGGATATAAACACAACAAAAGAGATTTGAACTCCAGATCCAGGTCAGTTTAGGCCCATCTCTTTTACTGCATTTATGCATCATTCATGGATTCACAGCACAGAAGCTAAGTGCACTGGAAGGAGTTCAAGGGCCTGCTTACCATGTTGACCATGTTGTAGCAAGGGAACTAGATCCAGCAGTGTCACCAGTGTCACGTAAAGTCCTTGATAGTCCAAAGATGGGTAGTCTGATAACTGAGCATCACGACTTTGCTGGCCACGTTCAGATGGCGCATCTCGCAGGACGCTGTAAAGGAGGGAGCGAGTAACAGTAGGGTTGATGGAACTGACCTGTGGTCTTAGAGATGGGGTGAGTGGGAATGGCACAGGAAAAAGACACATGGTCATGGGCACTGTCAAATTGGAGGCATCTTGATTCTCCTTCTTCCCTGTGCGGGACAAAATGCTGTTGGGGGGACAAAGAAAAAAAAGAGACAACAAAGACACAAAGAACAGCACATTACATTGAAATGACACTATAAAACAAATAATAAAAGACCAGATACATCCCACATAAGATGCAATCACTACCAAAACCATCATGTCTACAAATCTAGCAACCGTTATCTTTCATGCTTCAAGGTAAAAGAAATAAAAATTGACATCTAGGGAAATTTCATTGCATCTCATGTGTTATCTGGTTTAAAAGGAGCAAAAATATAAATGCATGTTTCAGTGCCCTACCCATGTTTCACAGTTAAGAAAAACTCTGAGATTTAAAAGTGTTTGCTATGGAAAAACAGCTGTGTCAAAATAGGCTGGTATTTTGCTCTGAGATTTTGAGGATTTTGAGATTTATTTTTTTTTACCCTCCTATAATTTTTTGAACCAACTGAAAACATGCAAAATATAGGTGTGGCACTTGCAGAAACATGTTTTAGCAAAGAATAAACATGTGTGTTTGTTAAGATAGCCTTAAAAATCACATGTTTATTGCATTAAAATAATGTCTATGTATTTTATGATACTGTTACATGACCACTCACTCAGTATCATTTGAGATAATGAAGTTTAAACAGGCATATGGATTTAGAAATAATATAATATTTCTAAAATGTTAACTAAACTACATTTGGAAAAGTTATAAAATAATATATAGTAGATGGTCTTTAGCATATGTTTGTGAGCTAATGATAATGGTTGTTTATGTCTGTTTTTAATTTTGCCCATGTTTAGGGAAGAAACATTTTACTTTACAAATACAAACACCCCTTGGGTAAATAATTACCTTCAAAAATTTAAGGGCTAAGCAAGCAAGACCAATTATGTAACTGCAGATTAGACAGTATGTTACCATACATTCCTGCTGTTACTTACGTTATTATTCAACAAAACTCACTATAAACTAAAGGAGAGATAATTTAAAAAAATAAAAAGGATTTAGTGGGAATCAAAATAGAGGCTATATGTCAACCAGCTTGTTAGAGAGTTTTAAGAATGTTGCAAACATAGTTGTAAACATGTAACGCTGATTTAAAAAAAATAAACCCCACTATTTTAAATAGAAATTAATTTTCACTTAAGCACTGTTATAATTATGTTATCAGGCAATTAGAGGGTTAGTTCATAATCTCAGTATGTGCCTATAAAATATAATACACTTTTTAAATATATTAAACCACACACAATGCTTTGGGTTTTTTTAAAGCACATTTTGCAATTCTCAGTGGTTGGGATATCCAAAAGCAGTATCTGTTGGTTCAATTCTGTTCCCAAAATCACTGTTAAAACTTACAGAAGACAAGCCAGTGGCATTAAAATTTCCACTAACTAACAAAGAGCAGAGTTATGTCAAGAGGATGCACTTCTGGAAACCTCTGTGCTCTTTAACAGTACAGAGATCACTATCATATAATCACCTTAGCAAAGATATATCTTATCTCACAAGTCAATTTAACGAGTCACACAAGCAAGCTAAACTCTTGCTAAGGTGTTTCTAGGAGAAGGTGTCATTCATTTGCCATGCATATAAAACACTTTTACAAGAACAGTTCTATGCCAAGTGGCTATCACATCACATTTGCAGAGATGACAGTCTATTTTAAGAAACTACATACTTTTTTTCCCCCTCCTGTTTTTATTGTGCCTTATAGATATGGCAGATTATTTTTGTTTCTGTTACACAATGTCCAGCACAAGAAATGTGTTGACTTGTCATGACAGTGTTTATAAAATTGTATCAAAAAATCACCTAAGATCTAGTATGACTTTAAAAAACAAATGACCTGAGTGCTGATTCCTTTTAACGTGCTTGATATTCATTTGCCATATTTTTCAGCTCATGTTTATAGAGATATGAAGTTACTAAATTATATTCCTTCCCTGTCTACCAACAGATCATACCAATTACCCATCCCTCTACTTGACAACACATCACTTCAGGTGCAACTACTTCCAGAAAAGATAGTCTTGTATTAATTAATCCTTGCTTTGTAAAGTGTAAATCAGTGATGGATAGATTACTCCATAGGCTTCCCTTCCTTTTAACGTGGAGCTATGGCCTACTTATGGATTAGAGGCCAAAGCACACCATCTTGTATCTCAATCAGGGCATCCTTCTGTTCATTTCAGGAACAGCACTGAGACCCTACCTAAATTCCAGCTGCAACCATACCTAATTCAGAAGAAAAAAAACCCACCAAATAAAACATAACAAAAAAAAAAGAAAGATAAAACCACCCATTAAAAAAAATTTAAAAAAAAAAAAAAAACAACCCCAAACTTTCATATCCAGGCTTTTTCCTGACCCCTATGTTTTACAAGCAATAAACAGAAGAGTCTACAATTAAAATTTAGGAAGTCCCCTAAGACCAGGAGTTTGCTCCTGTTCATGCTCAAATCTAGTACTAATGACTTCAGTGTGTCTGCAAATAGTAACTCCATGCTGAACTTGCTCTGTGACAAGCTACAATGTTACCAGGGCTTGTTTCAAGATTTGTACACCTTCCCTGCAAATCTAGCCCAAAACTTCTTCCTTCCAGGAAAGGTTTCCTGAAGTGCCTATAAGGTATTTGCATCTCACCAAGGTAGCAAAACAAGCTTGACAATTAATTAGCCACTAGGTATTTATAATTAGTCCTCATGCTAAACATTTTACTTAGAAATACATACGGAGAATTTTCTCCAAGAAAATATGAAAGAATGAGCAGTTATCTATAAGATGTTTACTAAGTCTTAGATCATTCCTCAAATAAGGGAGAAAACACTGTAAATGAGCAGGGCATGAAACAAATTCATGCTGTAATGTAAAGAAATGCTTTTGCCCAAAGAGATAATTAAATAACTAAATGAATCAATGTGCTATGCATTGTGTATGGTGATTTTGTGATGTTTGTTCATAGAAAACAAGATTGTAATTTTTTTAGTCATTCCACTTGTGTTTCACCCACCCTGGAGTCTGTGATCTACTGAGGCTATTTACAGAGCAAAGAAGCAAATTAATCCCTTATGTGGTCCAACTATAACTACCAGAAAGACACCAGTCCAAAACAGTGGGCATAGCCCACTGAAAAGAAGAGTCAGTATGTCCACAACTTGGAAAGGTAAAAGGTATATTAAACACCTGTAAAACTCAATCGTATGGAATTTCTCTGACTAATCAGTATTCCTCTATTATTCCTATAACTACATAGGTTCCTTAAGAAATGTTTGCCCTAAAAAATTCAGCTGCGAGAAGAGTACACAAAGCGGGAAATATATTTTTTTATTTTAAAATAGTAGATGATCACAAGCATCCTACTCTGAAGACCAGACTCAAAATCTCCAGAAATCAATGGGCATTTTTGCTATTGTTTGATCAGTATTCTCTTAGCAGCCCAAATTCACTTCATATGCTCTGTCTCAAGCTAGAAAGGTTACTCTCCACCATGTATTTCTATCCTGAACACACTCTTCCAAAAGGTTCTTAACCAGTCTGCTTAGTTTCAGGGTAAATCTTGCAGAGATCTGCACACAGTGGGTGGGATTTTCCTTCTTTCCACCTGCCACACTAAATACAGGGCGTGTTTGGGGTTTTTTTATCCAGCTTCTTTCTTAGTATAAGCAAGTGTGTAACCTTATACTGGTTCAACCACAGCACTCAGTCTTTGACCCACAGTTCAAATTCCCCAGTTACATGGATTTAGAATGCGGATTTGACCTTGCTGAGTACCAGAACTCAGTCCACTTAAATTTAGATCCAAGTCCTGGCTTCAATTTCTGGTTCCCTTTTAGCTCGGAGACTGATCAGATCCCAGATCATGAAGGACAAAGGCATTTGTGTAGACCTGTGTTATTAGATAGGAGTATTGCTTCTGCCTCATGAGGTTCAGCATTATCAGCAAGAGGATTTTGGTTCAGTCCCATTCTGAACATGAAATAAAGTAACTGAGTTGCTCAACTGTGCAGTTGCTGTCCTGATTTCTGACCTGCTCTCTGAGTCACTAAGTATAAACCTTCTTCAGTAAGCCTAGCAACGTCACTGCTCACAGTGTGAAGAATACATCACACAGGACATGTCAGCTGTACTGCTTAAGACAACAGAGTAGTATAAAGACACTTTAAGCAGCAGATTAAATCCATCCTACTCATTGAACTTATACTCAAAATGGATCTCATTATAGCACTTGGTAGTTACAGCTACAAGAGAAAATGTCCAGAATCAAGACCAACTTTCTTGCTTTAACAGCTTAAAGGCCCACCACATTTAAGCAGAGGCTGTTTTGTCACACAGAACCTTACTTAAATATGATTTTGTGTGTGTGCTGGATAAATAATCCACCAAAACAGCCTGATGTGGGAATAGAGTCACATTTCAGAAGTACTGTTAGTGACTCTGAACATCTTCTCCCACTGCTGCACTACGAGACAAAATTTAATTCATCTTAAAAAAGCCCTACTGGTTGCCAAAAGTTTCTTTAACACTCTAAATGATGAGACAAACAAATTGTGCAGTGGTTAAATAATTATGTTCTTGAAATTTTCAAAATTAAACAGGTGGTTTAAGTTTGCAGTGAACAGGTGTTCCACTGACAGTATTTCTGTCTATGCATCTTTCTGTCTTACAAACAGGGTCAAGAATTTCAATACATCCCATGCCCTTTAAAGAAATGTCAGAATGAAATGCTGTCATTCTTTCACATTTTAATTCTTGCTTCTCAACTTGTATGCATCATAGAGTTATATGTACAAGTATAAGGTTAATTCTACTTTTTTAATGTTTCTTCATCAAATAAGGCAATTAGCTATGCTTCCAAACTAGCTTCTGACAGCAGGGACAATCTATCCAGGTATAAAGCAAGAAACTATGCACAGAAATACAGCTTTAGCTGCATTTTTCTGCATGTCAAAACTAGTGGCAGACAAAAAAAAAACCCCACTTCTTCACTGTCAAAACTCAATTTAAAAACAATTTGAACATATAAATCCACTAGGTAGCACCATGGAATGTATGCCATTCCTAATTAAATCTCACAATTCATTGTATCTTTTTAGCGAGGCAGGAGATAGTATTTCCTATTCAAGATGTATTCTGTAACAATATGATATTTAGTACTATATATTAGTACTAAATATTAGACTAAATCAAAACTCTGGGTCAGAACAATCCTGACCTGTTGTTGCCATCCAAATCCAGATCTGCATACAAACTTTATCTCTACTCCTATTGTTGTAAGGGACTGAACCAGAACCCAAACCTGACAGCCAGCTGAACTATGGCACAGGAACAACCTAGTTCTGCTCATCTCTCTAGGATCCTGACACACCAGGACTGTCAAGGAGGTCATGAGTATACTTATCTCAAACTCTACAGGTCACAAACTCCCTTCTTCACAAGTTCAGCATGTTTGTGCATTCAGCTAAGTCTTAGGAGGGTCAAGCAAATATGTAATCAATCAAGTTTAAAATCAGCCACTATATAAGCAGCTCAACTGGGCAAATTAGGCAACAGCCATGGAAGAGATTAATTCATACCATTCTTTTCTTAAATTATGCTCTGACTCTTTTTGGCTGAGCATTGACCCATTAAATCTTGCAACCAAAGTCAATCAATACCCCTTTATAACTATTTAGCTCTTTTTTCTTCAAGAGCATTAGTTAAAACTTACCTCAATAAGGTCTGAGAAAAGTATTTCAGAGTATTTGCAATGTCAGTTCCAGATGGCACAGGGTAAATGTTGTGGAGAACTCGGTTGTGGTATTCCTGAAGGTAACGGATTTTGGAAGCAACTACATAAAAGACAAAAAACAGACACAGAAACTTTCACTTAGATTTTTTCAGGCTTTGACAGAATCATGTCTGTCTCTGTCATTTCTGGTTTGTTCTGGGTTTTTTTTTATTGGGTTGGTTGGTTGTTTGTTTTTTAATTTAAAAGAACTAAATTGTAAAAAACAGGAAAGTCTCTCCACCCCTATTTTGACTGAATAAACTGAACAATGCAGTGCAAGGGTGCCATGGGGAAAGGACAGAAGTGAATGCCTGCATTTGTATTAGATCAACCTAGTGCTAGCAAATAAAAAAAAAAAAAGGAAGAAAAAACAAAAAATTAAAACAACAAAAAAACATCCATATCTCTGCACTTCTTCCATGTCTCCAAGCATCTCAAGATTCATTTATAACAAATGAGTCAGTGGATCACAGGAGGTTCATGTCAGACAGATAAATATTTCTACAGCCAAAGCAGGAGATAGAAGCTAAGACAGAAAGATCTTATGTGATTTACTTCAGGCCATACATTTACTTTACACAATGAACTAAAGATATGAAAAGATCAGTGCTGTTATCTTAGGAAGTCTGCTTAAGCAGGTGAGCAGATTTCAAAGAGCCATAGGAGCTCTACACCTTTACTCAAATCACTTTTTTGTATGTTTTAGAAATAATAGTGGGTTTATTTTCTAATAGAGATCTTTGTTCAGTATCGGGAAAAAATAATTACCCACCATAGCTGCAATGCCTTGCATTGCCTATATGGCACAAGACAGTTTCATGCAGAGACACCTAAGCACACTCAACTCTTTCTTGCTCTGCTCAGACTGATCAACTCTGCTGAGAACCAGAGTGCACTCATTGCAGAGGGCTGTACCAGATCAGCTCTGCTTCCAGACTGCTCAGAAGTTGTTCCTATCATCACTCTGTGTAGACACAGGTTTAATGAAAGCAGAGCCATTGGGAACTCTTAATCATGTTAAAAGTGCACCACAACCTTGTAATACGTAGTTAAAAGCGGAGATGCTTCTGAATGACTTCAGCCCTTGAGCATAGTGATTATGACAGTATTTCACTACTCAAGCTATACCTTGTTCCTCTACAGGACTCCTTCAGTATGGATGATAAATCATGCTTACTAAATGAGCACTTAGCAAATACTTTGTTTTAGTCTCATTGTCAATGGTATTCATTCTTTAATAAATGCCATTTAAGTCCTCTGCTTAACAGAGCTCCCTGAGAGACATTGCTATGCCTCTCACTGCTGTGGTATATGAACATTTCATGAGCATTCTAATTTTTTCCTGTACCACTGATAAGTTGAATGAGAATAGGTAATGTTGTATCCATCTTACAATGAAGACTGAAGGACAGACACCAAGGACAAGTGTCTCCAATTTCAAGACAGCTATCCATAAAACAAGCAACACTCAAACAATCATCAAGCAAAGAATACTATTTGCTTGAATCACATGAGAAGAAATCCACTCTTCCAGCACCCAGCTACCCTCATCATGGTCATCCTTTTCTTATATTTCCTGCTGTACTGACTGGACTGTCATAATGTACATGCAAAAGCAATAAATTAAGGATGCATAAGCAACTTGAATTATATTTCATCACTTTTAAGTGTTTTACTTCACAAGTTTATTTTAAGGGGACATTAATGAGCACCCAAGATCAATCACTACTTTTCTTTTTTCCCCCCTAAACAACTGAAAAGAGAAGTTTTGTCACATGGACTCAGATTGCCTCAGTATAACTAGTAGCAAGATCAGAGCCTTTAAGGCCACCACACAGACCTTTGGCACATGAACTGTGCTTTGCAGAAAGTTATCCCTGTCTCTGTGAGACCAGCTACAACTAGCTTCCTACATATCCCCAAAACCACTGGGGTAGTAACATTTGGTCATTGTGTGTTTCATGACATGTTACAGGGGTTTATTTTAGCAGTCCAGGACTTGTGCTCCTCTTCTTGTCCCACACTTCATTCTTTATACCCGTTATCACAGTTTTAGTCCCAGATTTGCAGGTCAGTTTAGCAGATTACTTAAAGGTAGACACTTTTTTTTTTTTAGCTGTCATGAAGACACCTGTAAAAACTGATTTAGATTAGGTTAGACTGAGAAAGGAATTAATTCATAAGTGTATTTTGTGATCCTACTCCCTCTTGTCAGTGAGAAGAAAAAAAAAAAAAGAGTATGAAGCCAGGCATATCTGCCAAGAGAACAGACCACATTTCACAGTACCCAACAAAGAAAAATTCACAGCAAGATGTACAATTTACTATGGATGCCATAGTTTGCTGTCAGGTATCTGTAAGTGAACTGGATTAACAAAACACCAAATATCATGTCAGAATTTAGGTCTAGATGTATTTCAGAGAACTGTCTGCCTCTCTATAGCTACTTACTTTCAATGAAGGGTATATGGTATCTAGAATCCCCATTTTCTAAATAAAGAAGGAATGCTATTTATTTCTATTAATCAGCATTGTCATGCAATTGTATCAGGAAAAATACCAGAACAGAAAACTTATTGAAGCCTAAATATTATCATTACTTCAAGCTAAAGGTTTTAAGCTCAAACCTCAGTTCCATTTCCTGTAACACTGACAATTTCAGCACAGCTTCCCAGACCACAGAGAACCTTCTGAAGGAAAAGCCCAGAACAAAACTTTGCCAGCTTTCAAGATATGGAAGTGTATGAATGACCCAACATTCTCTGTTTCTGAGTACCCAGAGATGTACTTCCAAATGTGATGTCACTCTTAGGAAGTATTTAGCTATTGGTATAGGGTCATCACATAAAGCAAATTAAAAAAAAAAAAAGCTATTCCAGGATCCTTTGCTGAGTATCCCTCTAGGAGCTACACAGACCTCACTGAACTCCCTAGCCTCCCCACATTGACTGGATCCAGACTGAAACCATTTGGAGACTTTAAAGATCATCCTGGTTGCTCCACTGTCCTGCAGAAGAACACAGTGTACATCAGGTATTCCCAGGACATTAATTACCACAACTAAACATCAGTAACTGTTATTTAAGGTGAAAAAGAACTAATTTCCTTTGAATGCAATAGAACACCTCAAGCACACCATGATGAACCCAATGATGAAAGTCACTTTCAGTACCATTGGCATGAGATACAAGATGCATGTAGTCATAAAGAAAGGGAGTCTTCTCAAGATGATTTCCCAGATTGCCACCATTTTACCTTTTGTTCATACAACTTGCCAAAGAGCCGTGGGATAGCCACATATTCATGTTTAGACCAGTGCCTCTTCTGTTAAGTCTGTTTCCTCATTTGTAGTGTTTTGCTGCTGTTCTTGGTAAACTGAGATTCATTATGACTTGTGACTTGACTCCTTCCCAAGACATTCTGATTCTCATCTGTCAGTCAATGAGGGCAGAAGTAACAACAGCAACAGTTGGGGTTCGAAGGTTTGCCTGGTAGTGATGTATGCACATCAATATAATCCTTGTTTGGAGTCCATCATCATTTATCAAAAATGGCAGGTGAAGGAATCTTGAATTTTTGTAGAGACAAAGACATTTGGTAATGCCATAAGTAGTAGTCAGGGGAGCAGCATTGGCAAACAAACATTCAGTAGGTTAGAAAGTGCAAGATATGTTCATTAACCAAATACTCTACCTGGAGCATCATGAAAAAGAATGTTAGGAGGTGGAAAAGTCTGAAACCTAGACCGCAAGAAAATCTTAAAATAGAGAGCAACAGGGACATGGCAGGCCAAGATGCAGTGTCTTCAACAGCACAAGAGGATGAAAAGAAGAAAAGCCAAGGATAAAACCATGAAAGAAGCTCAAACAGAGAAAACCAAAAGCATTAGGAATGGAGGAACAGAGAAGGCAGAATAGAAAAGGAATGAAATGCAAAGGCAGTGTTAGGACAAAAGGTAGCAGAAATTCTTCCACATGCCAGTGTAAAAGAAGCATAATTAACATATAAGTTTCACAAGAAAGAGGAAACAATTGCAGAACTCGGAGAGTGATGAAAGGAGAAAGAACAAAACAGTACAGATTTGAACATTGCACACTTCAATGCTGCTACACAGTCAGAACACTGTGTCTCTATGAGGCCAGAATTGCATCCCTACAGCAATAAATTAGCATCCACATAGTATTTTAATAGCAACATCATCCATCACCGTAAATAAACAGTAAACCTTAAAGGACAAAAAATGCAAGTGTTCTTTTCCTTAGATCACTTCAGCATAGGCATATATAAATACAAGGATCCTTCTCAGGGACCTGGAGGAAGGAGACATCAAGTCTCAGCGTGTGAGGTGTCACATCATGTCATCATGACAAACATTGATCTAACTCTACTGGCCACAGACTGCCTGGCTCCAAATCATGACACTAAAAGGACAGAAAGTAGCTTTGATGGGGAGTCAAGCTCAACCATCCTGGTATTTTTCTTTACGTCTCCCACCTAGCCTCTTGCAGATGCACCAGTTGCTATCTACACAGTAACAAAAGTGGGGAACACTTGCATGGCCCCGTTGCTGATATCCCAGCCAACATGGTGCTTAAAACACCCGTGGCTACGAGGAGGCATGCTGGACCCCAGGTAGGTGTCAGCACCTGGAACGCTCTTGATGGGAGGCTTGGGAGGCTGCAGCAGGTTCCACTCAAGAAAGACAGTAACGCCTATTATGCATTCACCCAAAAGGTGAACAGCACAGGCAAGAATGGCAGCTCACCTCCCTTCTCATTCTATCTCACAGCAAGACCAGCTTCAAGATGGCAACGCATGGGTCACCTCTGGTCTCTACAGTCGCATCTCCAGTCTCTCAGGTAACTACATCCTTTGGGACAGGGCACAGCACCATCAGACCATGCAGGCTGGACCCTTCTCACTGTGGGGCCAGGGCCAATCCGGCAGTCTCAACATTAACTCTTATTCCCTGATACCTTATTTTCTTCCCCTCAGGTCCCCGGCGCTACCCCTGCACAAAGACGCCGCCGCCCCAGAAGGGCCAACCCCAGCAGCCAGGCGCCGGGGTCGGGAGGCGAGATGCTCCGAGTGTCGCCGCCGCCACCATGCACTCGGCAGTGACTGAGATAGAAAGAGCCAGAACGAAGGCAGCCGCCCTCCCCCCCCACCCCCCCCGCCCTTGCAGTAGCTGCTAGCGTACGCCACATAAGGCAGGAAGACGCCCGGCAGCGCTACCCCTCCGGGGCTACTGGCGGCCGGCAGCAAGGCAGTGCCACCGGCGGAAGGCGCCCCCCACAGTCCAGCCCCCCGCTCCCTTCGGACAGGTCCCGGCCCGAGCCGCGCCGCCCGGCCCCGCCACTCACACTGCTCCGCCTTAGTGGACATGCTGCCGGCCCGCTCTACCCTTCAGCCACCGAGAAGCACCTGTCCCGGGCCGCGGTAAAGGTGGCAGCCACTGCTTCACCTGAGCAGCGGCGCCGCTGCCGCAGGGCTGCGGGCCGGGGAGCGGCAGGCAGGCGGGGCTGGGCGGGAACGCGCTCTTAAAGGGGAAGCGCGTCTGGCCCACAAGTCATTTATGAAAGAACATACTTTTAACAATAAATTAATGGGAAATGGAAAACTTGCCTACTAACTGATGAAAAACAAAAAGAACAAATGGTACTTATTCTGAGTTGACAAGTGGAAATTTCATATAATCATAGAATCACAGAGATTGAAGGAACCTCTGGAGCTTGTCTGCTCCAACTTCCCTGCTCTACGCAAGGCCAACTAGAGCAGATTGCTCAGGGTCATGTCCACTTGGGTTCAACTATCTGCAAGGATCAAGACCTCACAACCTTCCTCAGCAACCTGTTTCGAGGTTTGACCATCATCACATTGCCCAACTCCCTCAGCACGTGCATATGCATCCTATCATGTTCCATTAACTTGTGTATGCATCTTTTTGCTGCTGCTGTCCCCATTTAAGCCCTTCTCACTGCTCTTGATGTTCTCTCAAAAGATTCAATTGTTGGTGGGCCTTGCTTTTCCTAACTCTATCCCTGCACATTCAGATAGTGTTTCTGTGTTCCTCGTAAGTCACCTGCTCCTGTTTTCAACTCTTGTACACTTCATTTTCCTGACTTTTGTCAGGAACACCTTGTTCATCCATGCAAGCCTACTGTGACCTGTGCTTGACTTCCCCCATGTTGGGAAGGACCATTCTGTTGCTTGAAGGAGGTGATCCTTGAAAATCAGTCAGCTGAATCTCCGGATATTTAGATGAATAGCTATATTCAAGAGAACTACAATAAATATACCTGCCCCTTACAGAGGAATTAGGTACAAACAACAATCTCTGACTGAAGAAACTTAATTCTCATATTTCTTTCCTGTGGCTTTTGCATGGTAAGTTAGATAAGGTTTGGAAGGGGTGGGGAGCACACTGTTTGTGTGCTTTGTGCTGATTTTTAACTAAACTTTTTCTGCTGTAACAGTATGCACTGCAGTTACAACATAACTCAAGAATAAATTTAATATACTGTAAAAAGAAAAGAATTTGTCCAGAGCTGAATTCATCATTTATGTGACTGTTATCACTTTGAATTACATTTTCAAGTATTCAGCTCTGAACAGAGACACAAAAGCCAGCATTGGTCATTTGTTTTTAATCTTCAAGCATTAACAAATCTACTTTTAGAAAGGTAATCCTTTCTGAAAAATACGAAATCCTAAGCCATTCTACCTTACATCATGTAGAGATAATTTCTTAAATTGTTCACAAATTAAAGAGACTGTATGCATATATAAAAAATAAAACTATCTGTTTACAAGTATACATGTTCACATTTGTATACAGAGATGTTTGCTATCACCAACTCTTGATACATTCTCATTGTGTTTCCTTAAAGGCTTAGCTTCCAGAATCAGGTAATTACCTGAATCTGTATTTGAATTTTAAATAAAAGTTGGTTCTTGCCTGACACATTCAGAGACTTAAATGCAATATAAACAATGTTTGAAACAAATGAGGATTTCAAATGATTTAAAAGTGAGGCAAGGACCTAAATGCCTTTTTTGTTTGTTTGTTTTATCAAACAACACAAACCAAAGACAATGAACTTCCAATTTAATTTCTTTAAGCCAATGTCTCAATTTTTTGAAACTTTCTCACTGTTTCTGGAAGGAGGTTATCATTAACTTGCTTTGCGATAGAGATATTAAAACCCACAGTAGAGGTGGGGAATTGTTTGGAATGTCTCAAATTCTTGCTCTAATCACTACATGCCTATCTGAATTGAAGGCTCTGCAACAGAGAGAGCAGAGTCTGCCTGATGAGCCTGGTAATCCCAATATGAAAAGCTAAATATTACAGTGAGTCAACTGGAGCAGGAGAGGGCAGCTTTTCTGGCACTTAGGACTTTTCAACCCACATGGTGCTCTCTGGGTATTCACTAAGCTAACCTAACCCAGATGCAAAGTTCTTGGTACAGGCTGGAGCTCCTGAACAGCTCCTGTGTAGGGGCTGATCTCCTCCCTGTCAGATTCAAACAACAGATGGAGTCCCTCAGGCTTAGACATGTGCACTTGACAGCAATAGTTAGGCTCCATTAAGTTTAATTTGTCTCTAAATCTTCTCTCTCTGTAAGCATTAATCCTCATGAATGATGGTAAAATAGATAATCACTTGAGGAAAAAGTCTGTTTGGGATTGTATGGCTAGGCTTCCTGAACAAAGATCCAGGGAGGGCTCCACCCATGCTTCTCATCAGCGCCTTTTCCAAGCGGGCTGAGAAAAAGAGGATAACGGATAGCACCCTCGAGCCTGCGCTATGGATTGTTTTTAGGTGAGACACAGCATGCGCAGACCTGGACCCACCCTTTAGTCCTAAGGTTCATCTGCCAGGGCCTAGCAAGCTTGGACGCTGGCAGCCAAGTTCTTAGGACGCAGGTTTAACCTCTTAGCTGGAAGGCCTTCCAGGGCTAAACGAGCTCCATCTGCCTGGGTTTGGAATCAGAGTTGTCCTTCTCCTAGAATGACTGCCAGAAGGCTAATGAGCTCATCCTACCCATCCAAGGATTATAGGAACATGGGTATCACTCCCCACACTTTACCGTGGGCAATGAGTTTAATGCTCCCTCTGCTGTCAGCACAGTTATCGCAGCAGGGACCACAGGAGACCCCAAGTGATTTTCAGACTGTGCCTGCTGTTTGGGATTAAACTGAATCATTAGGCTCAACTCAGACAGACTATATCATGTATCCTGATTGACACAGCATGATTTCTGGAGCTGTTCCTGAGGACTCAGACACCTGGATTAATCTGCAAGAGCCAATGAACAGGAAAGGTATCTCTTCTTGCTCACAGATAATCATGTCTATGCACAAAAATAACACAATATTACTGACATCTTATGTAGCCTTGTGCTGGGAAATAATTTCTTCTTCTGAGGAGATATCCAGTCTTAACCTCTGTGCTGAGAGTTAAAAATGCAAGGAAAATTTCCCATCTTGCCTTTGGTGTTACTATCACAGAGCAGTATGTAGAGAAAAAACACCAACCAGACACTCTGCTGTGGGAGGACGGTAGCCATTCCAAGGAGGAAGGTGTAGAGTATAGTAGGTTAGAAATTAGGGTAGGATAGAAATTAGGATAGAGAGGAGAGGAGAGGATAATAGAACTTGGCTTGGCTGAAGCCACCAACCCATACCAGCTATACCACATGGCACATGACAAGTGCATTTCAGTCACAGCAGGCTTGGGTTGATTTAAAGTGAGAAACTGAGCAGTAAAGGGTTTGAGTCTCATTGCTAGTACTGTGATCCCAACACAGTAGTCAGCTTGTGATGTTACCATGGAATAACAAAGACTTCAAGAAAGAACAAAAACAAAACCAAAAATACAGTGGTTGTTTGGTTGTATTTACAAATCTTTAATTTTCTTCTTATTCTGAAAATTACATCAACTAGCTCCGTGGATGTTAGCTTTATTATTACATAGAATCATAGAATCACTGTGGTTGGAAAAGACCTCCAAGATCATTGAGTCCAACTGTTAGCCTGACACTAGCATGCTCACCACTAAGCCATGTCCCCAAGTACCATTCTACATGTTTTCTGAACAATTCCATTTGTCGGTGTCTGTCACTGTAAAAAAGGACGCTGTTAAATGCCCTTAATTTCTCTTCCAGAATAATCACATTAGCCTCTAAGTAAACAAAATATTTAATTTGTTGCCATAGCAGCAGTTCTTGAGTTCTGAGAAATAAATGGTGACCTGCATAAAGAACTAGCACAAACCTGATAAGCACATACTAGGACTGATATAAAATCAGAGATTGGCTTTACTAGCTATAAGAAGCACAATATTTGTGTCAGCTACCATGCCATGTTTGTACAAATTAGCATCACTCTGGCTGAATTAGATCTCCTTGCAATAATCTGAATTTTTTTCTTACCTTTAATCTCAGACATGTGGAATTGACTATACCACCTACCTACATGGGTAAAGTAAAATTACATTGTAATGTTCGTAATATATTAGGAATTAGAATGACAAGTGTAAAAAAACTGCCTTCTTAAACCTTCTTAAACATCACAGTGTCATGGCCCAAAGGATAAGACATGAACATGGAAGGAAAGAAATCCAGAACATAATTTTCACAGAATCACAGAATCACCAAGGCTGGAAAACACCCCCAGGATCATCAAGTCCAGCCTATGACCCAATACACCACAACATCTAAACCATGCCACTCAGTGCCACATCCAATCTTCTCTTAAACACCTCCAGGGACGGCGACTCCACCACCTCCCTGGGCAGCCCATTCCAGAGCCCAATCACCCTCTGCGTGAGGAAGTGCTTCCTAATGTCCAGTCTAAACCTCCCCTGCTGCAGCTTCAAGCCATGGCCTCTTGTCCTGTCACTAGCTGCCAAGGAGAAGAGCCCAACCCCTACCTGACTACAACTTCCCTTCAGGCAGTTGTAGAGGGTGATAAGGTCCCCCTCTGAGTCTCCTCTTCTTCAGGCTGAATAGTCCCAGTTGCCTCAGCCTTTCCTCATATGGCTTCCCCTCCAGCCCCTTCACCAGTCTTGTTGCTCTCCTCTGGACCCTTTCCAGCACCTCAACATCCTTCTTGAAGTGAGGGGCCCAGAACTGGACATTTTTATATAATTTAAAAAAAAGAACAAAAACCAGTACCATTTTCTTCAAAGAATGAGGCCTCTGATGACTTCATTTGTGGTTAATAGACTGAAGGGAACTCAGACAATTTATTTGAAAATCATACTTTAGAAGTACAGCAAGAATGTACGCTTTTCATAGCTCTACTTTCAGAATCTGGTTTTATATTAGACATTGTAAATGACTTCATGGATTTATAAATCATATTCTGTTAATACTTCAGCATCACAAAAGGTTAACATTCTGTATTTTTTCAGGACAGACATGAAATCATTAGAAGACTATAATACATATCATGGCATAACAAATATTATTTATTGCGCTTATTTCAGATATAGTCTAGACTTCAAAGTATTTATCATAACATTTATCATATAAACAGCAATTGTGGGAAAATCTCTCAAATGTCACAAATTTTAATCTAAAAATTGGAAAGAAATTGAAGTATCTGACAGTCACGACCTGAAGAAAAACATTTACGCTGGTGGAAAAGTAGATTGGTTGGAGGAACACACCAAAAGAACACAGACAAAATTTAAAGAGAAACTTTCAAGAAAATCATCCTTAAACTCTCAGAGTTGTTGTCTGAGATTAGTATGAATGGAAATACTACAGAATAATTTCTCTGTGTTTTCTCCTATTTGTTTAGTTTAAAGTTTTGATTGTTCTTCATGACAGGTTCAGAGTGGTCCAACTGCAGCAGAAGATGGAAGAGTAGATCTACCACTATTTTGCATCACTACACCATTTTATACCTAGGTCCAGTTCCAGAATATCTGCAAAAGCTTTCTGACCTGAGACCTGTTCTACAGGACCAATAATAGTGTGTGAACTGGGACTTTAGATATTCATATACTCTTTTCTTCCCTCCTCCCCTGGAATCAATGTCACATACGTGAAACCTGAACTCATGTTTCAATCATTTAGTTTTAAACTAGCCCTCAAACCTCTGTGTTCTCCCTTTCAAGAGAGTCCAAATTAGGAGTATTACCCGTTATTGTAGCCTCCAGATCTTAATTTTGAAGGGACGTTGTCTATTTCTTTTTATAGCTTGGAAGGTGATACAGGAACCATCCAGCTGGTCCAAGAACTGCCAGTGAAAATGCTGAGAATCCAATGATTGTCTCCTAAATTAAAGGAAACAAGGTTAAATAAAACTAAACAAACTGGAAGGTTTCCTGGGTAAGCAGTCTATTGCCAAGGAAATTATGTTGATACTACTGAATTTCTGCAGCTATAATCCCAGAAAAGTAACAGATTCTAAAGGAAAAATAATCCACAGAGGATTATTTTACATGTTTCAACCAGAAACACTAGTAATCCATGGCAGCTAGAAAAAAAATTATCTTATTCCGTGACATGCACAGATACATTTAAAAGCATAAAAGATACATTAAAATGATGGCAAATTTTCCTACAGGGTCAGTACATTTTGTGCCTATTTCTTGAGCTTTCTATGAATAAAATCTTTATAGAAACAGTATTATTTGCTTTATAGCTACAGTAGCACAACTCACCACTAATCATATACAAGAAATATGGGTATCTTAACTAACACTGAGAGTCAATATAATAGAGGAGAGGGTTGCTGCTAGAAGATCAGTTATGTGTCTTCTACAATCACATATCAGAGTAGTTGTGCTGGGGAGTATAATTAAAAAAAAAAAAGAGCACTCCACAGAAATGGGAATTTGTAACACATGTCTCTAAAGGATGCTGTGAGACTATTCCCTTCCTCTGGGGAGCAAATTTGCTGTCTAGGACGTGAAAGAAGAACTTGCGTGAGGAGTGTAGCAGAGTTCCTGGGGAGATTTAGCTTCTAGCTAGGGTGAAGAACACCTATATTGACTATATGGGAAAGAACAGCAAGAGGAAGATCTTCATGAGAAGACTGGGCCCTACACCCAAGATGTGGGTGAGGAGAGGAAAAGTTAGGGCACAGAGATAAAACTCACCATCAATCCTACTTTTCCCTCAGGTGGGGAGCTGTGGATGCAGCGGCTACTCCAAGCAGCAGACTCAAAGCAGAAGAGTCAGGATCCACAGTGCATTATAGGGCTCATAGTTTCATCCCAGTGAGGGAAGAGCACAGCTGAGGTATCCTGACCAGGCAGTAACTCCTGCTGCCAGGAGTTTCCCAGTCCTTTGCTATTTTCTACTGTTCAAAGCCTGCAGGATGCTGGATTCTTTTCAGTGAAGGCAAGGAGTCCTTCTTGACAGTCAAGTCCCTTCATTTTTATGTTGGGTGCAAGAAGCATGAGCACAAAATGAGAAACACTGATTAGGTGCTCAGGTGAGCACCAGCAGGAGTGTGCGTATGTGCCTATTCTCTGGGAAAGGGGAGCTTGGGATGATGTAGCCACCTCCCACAGGCTCACTGAGTGATGCTGCTGAGCCCAGCAGATGGGAGGAGTCTGTCTCTGGTGATGATTTTATGAGGCAAAATGAAAAAACTGTCTGTCCTCCCATCTACTAGAGCTTAACAATCTTTTTTTCCCCTATATTCATATCCTTGTGCCCTCTGCACATATTATTTGTACCTCTGATTACACACTCTCTGAAATTCCCACTTGCCCAGGCTTGCAATCCACTTACCACCTTCGTCCACAAAACGATGTGACTGGTAAATGACCGGTACCTCAGATAAAATACTTCCCTACCCCCCGCTTCAGAGAACATCTCCTTCCTCCAAAGTGACCAAAATTCATGACCCAAAATGTCACTAATCCAGGTGTACAAAGAAGCTGTGAAGCAGCCTGCTAGGAGAGCAGCCATCCACAGCAGGGACAGAGGATCACGTAAGGTCAAGCCACCTGCCTAGGTCCATCATCAAAGCAGAATGTACAACAAGGTAACAGACAAAGACATGAAAATGTTACCAGCACCACTGGTAGGAGATTATATAAGAACAGCAGTAGCTGAACAGGCACAGAGAAAGATGTGTCCACTCATCCACTGTCCTGGAGTGATTAAAATTTAACAGTGTACATCATGTTCCCTTTTGAACTTTTGAATTTGGATATGGACACTGTTTCTTTAAAAGAAGAGAGACTCAGTAGCTGAACTCTTTCC
>VWZO01021967.1:0-20946 GCA_013396975.1 Bucco capensis | reverse complement strand
GACCTCATTAATGTTTACAAATATGTTAAGGTTGAGTGTCAGGAGGAGAGAGCCAGGCTCTTCTCAATGTCATCCAATGTTAGGACAAGAGGGAATGGGAGCAAGTGATCGAGCACTGGAACAGGCTGCCCAGGAGGGCTGTTGAGTCTCCTTCTCTGGACACATTCAAGAGCCACCTGGATGCATTCCTGTGTGACCTTGTCTAGGTGATCCTGCAGGGGGGTTGGACAACATGATTGTTCTAGGTCCCTTCCAACCCCTAACATTCTATGATTCTATGACACCAGAGGACCCAGAGAAGGTTTGGTATGCTTTTATGTAAACCTTATTAACAAGGGCACCAGACAACTTTTTAATTTGTCGTTTACTTCAAGCTCAGTTTTATCAAAAATAGCAAAAGTCAATGAGCTGAGAAAAAAAAATCCAGAATATAAAAATGCATTAATCTATGTTGGAATCAAGCATATTCAAAAGCACAAATCCTATTAAACAACATTAAATCTTCTGCTGCAATTTTAACACATATCAAGCTTTTAATTTAATTTCTTCTGGCTTTTAATCACATCTTTATTTTAAAATCACATATTATTTTCTTCTGCATGCTATTTTGCTTTGCATGCAATTCAAACCTCTGATAGCTTTTGGTCTTCAAGACCCATTTCACACTGTAGATGGCACTAAATCATTGCACAACACAAAGCAGACTCAGTTACCTACATCTGGTCGGGTGTATAGCAACATTGGGCTGGGTTTGCTCTCCTGAAGGATAAGATTTTTATCCTAAGTAAGTAGCATGAATAACAAAAATTGCTTGCAACCTGGGACAAAAGATAATCTCTTCTATGCTTTTGACTGATGTGTGCAGTACATAATATTTTTGTTCTGTAAGCTCAAACAATACAGTCAAGTGCTGGAAGAGTTGGAATACAGATTAATGTGACTCTATGTTAGGATTCTTCCAGTTTCCCTGGTCCAGCTATATGCCAGCAAAGTCTCAGTTCTAAGTCTGAGCCTCTGAATGGTACAGTGCAGTAAGACTGCTCTTGGACATGCCAGGGATCTGGCAGGCAGTCTAATTGACCAGAGATTGAATGTGGCTTCCAGGCCAGTTTAGGGGCAATAATAGAAAATGCTGTTTCCTGTTTCTGGCTGTTCCAGTACAAAGCAATTGCTTTTGAGAAAGGCTGAGCATTTTCCAAGCTCTTTCAATAGATATTTCTGCATATGGTAAGGACCAAAACTGGCTGCTGCCTTTATTTACGATACAAAAATAATCAATATATTGCTAATAGTGGTAGAAGCAATGAAATTATGAATTCCTTTTTCATAAAGGGCCTTTATTTCAATCTGGGGATTCATCCTACATCCACCAGTCAGTGATAATGCTCCTATCAATTTTAGTGGGGCAGCATCAGCTTTTTGCCCTTTTATTTGACACACCAAAATGACAAGCCTTTACCATTAACAATATGTTGCTTTTCCCTTCTGTTTAAAAGAAGATGAGACTCCTTAGTTTTTCTGCAGGGAGCAGTCAGGGAGCTAAGCACTATATTTTTCCCTTGGAATCTGATGAATAAGCAAATGATAGTCTAGAATTCCAGCTGGTATGGGCTGGCACTGTACAACTGAAGGCAGTGGCACTGGGTCAACCCAGATAGAGGGAGAATACAGTTTATGGTATAACTGTTCAACACACCGTATTTTGGACAAGATGCAAAACTGATCCTGATGGCTGGTAGTTTTTAGCAGGAGGTATTCTTGCAAAAGCAAGCAAGTCTTAGTACCCTGAACCATCCAATCTGGGTAAATGCACTGTGCCTACTTTTAAAATAACTGCATTCATTGTTTCTTTTTTCATCAGATTCTCAAGAACACATAAACTTTTGGCTTTTTATTCTGCTGTGGGTAGGCATCACAAAGTAATTACCATGTTCAGCACTGGAGGATGATGTAATCCTGGGGCCCAGTCCAGAGCCAAGTCATTTATTTCAGTGGATGATCTTTGACATTTTTTTCTTCTGCCTTCAGTGCTCATTTTTCTGTCCAAAGTTTGTTCACAGAGAATTACAGACTGAAAGTGAATTCTCCCCGTAGACATTTAAGGGCACCCCTCTGGTGTGCAGCAAAGAAATGCCCAATACCTTGCTAAATATCTTACTACTCTTGGAGACAGGGTAATACTCCCAAGCAATGATGTGTAGATGTAACAGCTCAGCAGCGCTAGCTCCATTGTTCTGAGAAAAGACTTTTGCTCACAGTACCTAATCCTGGATTGGTCTCTCTCCAGAGCACAGGTTTAATTCAGCAGAGCATGGGCTGCCAATAGATGTTATGCCAAAAGGCTATATGCTATCCATATATCTACATACAAACTACTGCATGGGCTATGCTATAGTCTAAATGGGCCAAATAAAACAACTCTTTATGAAGGACGGAGAGAATCAGACACTAAGGGGGAAAAATTACCAGTATCTGACATTAATTTATTATTGTTCCCCAATATCACAAAAGGAATTGGTGGAGTCACTGTCCTAACAAAGTATCAGAGGCCTACCTTTACCCTGAGGCACCACTTCAACAAGCAGCTTCTGCTTTTACAACTCCAAGGCAGCTGCAAAATCTACAGAAGCAAAGATGGTCTTTGCAAGGTAACACCTTCAGGCACATAAAGCTCCTTTATTTTTAAAGGGCAGAACTTGAGCCAAAACCAAATGTACATGTGGTGGGAAAAGCAAGGAGTAACAAGGCAAATGCCATAGGCAGCACAGCAAGTGGTAGCAGCATACCACTGCTCATAAGATTCATAGCAGAAATTATTTTTAAAGAAGAAGTTGAATAAAAGCCTTTTGCACATATCTCCTCCCATGTACATGGGATGGCCTGAGGCAGATGATGAAAGTGCTTGGGAGAAAATAAAGATCAGTGTACAATGAATGCTAACTTCGAAGGCAAAAATGGAGGCAGAGTCAAAAGCTTGAAACATAAGCAAAACCAGACTTTCATCAAATTAATAATTTACATCACTGTGATGTTCTATCCATTCCAGTTTACTGCATTCAGGGTTTACTTTATCTGTTAAGAACTGCACCTGTATTCTGCATCCCAAGACCCTTGCCTTGTCAGTCAACGTAGAACTATATCTGACACAGCTTAAACCTACTGCTATTTAAAAGGGGCTTGCAAGACAACCATCTCATTCAGATAACTGCTGTTTACATGCATACCACACCTTGTATATATAGGGCAAGCCACTGCAGCAAATTCTAATCCTCAGTTGTGATGACCTGGGGATACAGTCCCTCATCCCCATCAGTTATCTCATGAAAATAATTGGACCGTGGTGATATCAGAAGGATTGAATTGGAACCTTTTAGGCTGAATAAGCTTATACTGAACTGGTCTGAAACCAGGATAAGAAGAATGGAAGGCCCTTAGACTAAAAGATGAGATGACCTCAGAGGTTAAAAATAATCACAAACAAGACTCAGAATGTAAGAACATTATTTAAAGACAGTAAGATTTTGTCAACTTTTGTAGCTAATGCTTTGTTATGGCTTCTTTACATAAACTAGAGACAGATTTGGACAAAGATCAAAACATCGAGGTGTCCCCTACACAGCCTTTGTTAATTTTAATACTAAAACCCACACGTCTAGAAGGAGAAGGACCACCTCAGTATAATGAATTAGACAACTGATGGAGCATGTGTACTAAGATTTACTATATATATATATATTTACTATATATATAAAATCATATATAATTCCTTTGCTATTTGTCCTGTATATAAACTCTCTTGTTTGAGCTAATAGTGTGCTGGACTTGTGAATTATCATCTAGCACCCATTTCTGCAGAACTGAAATAAAGTAAATATCTCGACTTTGCACACCTGATAAAGGACCCCTTTTTGGAACTACATTACTATATTGTATAAAAGTTCATACTTGACCTCCTCAGATATTGCCTTCATGTTTAAAAGACTCTTCAGAGTCTGAGTGTCAATATTTGTGTGATTTCCCATCCTTTTTTCCTCCTTTTTTTCTCCTAAGATGAAACTTTGCTAACACTCTTAACGTCATTTTGGATCTCACCGTAGGAGCCATAGTATTTTATTAACCTTTACTTATTAGCTGAAACCTGTTAATAATATTTCATTTATCCCTGAAATGCTTTGTGACTCAGTGTGGAATTGCAGATCTCCCCATCATGATCACCAGCACTACTGTCAGGAAACAAAACATTGGTCAGTCCCTGCTGTGGGACAGCAGCCAATGCTGGTCTCTCATGCACCTCTCAGTCAGAAGCCTTCCAAGGCAAAAAATCCTCAGTCAATGCTTCATAGGTTCCTCCTTTCCAGGACGTGGGTCTTCGTGCACAGTCTGAGAGTACTTCAGGACAGGAGCTTCTAATTAACTTACTTTGCTTACTTTTTACTTACTTTCCTTCTCAAAATCCTTTATTAAGGTCAGCATGCAGAGAAGGAAATCTGGCCAGCTGAAGTAGTCTACAGAAGCATCAGCAGCTGGGGGTGAATAAGTTGCTTTTCCAAGAAGTCATCTGCTTTGAAGTCAAAGAGCCAGGGTCCAGGCAGCAAGCAAGGATTTAGCATAAAAGGTGAAGGAAGGAAAGCCACATTCTCCAAAAGACCTAAGACACACAGGCTCCATGGAGGAAACAAAAAGTGGCATCAATTTCTTCTGAACTGGGCAGACCCATACAACACTCTGTGCTGCTGTTCCAAGAAAAGTGAATTCAGACTCCTGGAAAGAGATGAGCAAGCCCTGAGCTCGCTAATTTCCTAATGCTCTTCATCCATTTGAGTGCCAAGGATACTGATAGGAGAGTCTGAAGGTATCAGAAGCAACTGCAAGGTGCATAGAGTGAGGGTGAGGCAGCAGGGGATTTAGCTTGTACTCTTTTTTCTTCTTCCAGTTATGAATAAAGGGCAAGAAAGTGAGAGACATATCTTGGAAATGAGCATTTGTCTGCATAACTGGTAGCAACAGAAGGGCCTGCAATCTCTAAAACACTGTTCTGTGAATTACTGGGTAGATGTCCACCTGGTCAAGAAGGGGGAACATCTTTGCTTTGTGTTCATAAGGGTCATAAGAAGGATAGCAAGTCAATTCCCTGAACATCTCGGATATTAGTATATTCACGCAAGAAACACAGGAAATAAGCAAGAAATGCTGGGAATCTTAAGTACAATAACCCAGTTACAATTGAATTTGCACAACTGAGAGTGGGATAATCCATGTTACCACAATATTAACATATGGATAATTATAAAGAAGGAAATGCACAAGGGTGGTGTCAAAGTGACATTAAACCGGGCTATCATGCATACAAGGCTTTTTGAGAGCAGCTAGTAGAATCAGTCGAAGCTCTAGATTTTGAAACAATGGAGACTGCCATCTGCATGTATTAGGCTAAAAAAGATACAGAACAGATTGTCCAGCAAACTCTTGGAAGGCGTTGCTGATGTGTTATTCAGAATACAGCTAGAATCAAGCTCACTTTCCATTTAATTGGAAGTAGTAGGGATGAACTGGCTGACAATGTAGAGAAGAAAGGTAGCTGAGACTATGAAGTAACAGTGTTCCTTGTTTTCATGAAGGGAGCGAGGAAGAACAGTAAAATAAAGATCATAAACTCCACTTTCTATGAAATTCAATAAACCCACAGATCCTAAGGGAAACATGCCAAGGGGAAAAGCAGTCTCAGAAAATTGGCACTTCCTTAGAAAAATATGAATGGTACAGTTTCAGGATTACACAAAGTGATAGAAGAACAGGGGATTCATGTAACAAGAAGTCAGCTTGTCTCAGTCACAGGCAATTCAATATATACAAGGAGAAATTCAGACAAACAACAAAAGACAAAATATTCCGCATCCAGAATAACTCATAGCACAAAACACAAGATGATGAAAAATTTGCTTACTCAATCATCTTGCAGAATACAATGCCAGAGATGCACTAAGTGACAAGTTAAACCTAGATCAGCATTACACTGAGAAGAAGGTTTTTGATGGAAAAGGTTTTTGCACTGGGAGATACATGGAAGTATCATCATCTGTGAAGTATCTGAAGGAGTTCCGCACATTACATGCTACTGATAAAACCTATGCTGCAACTTCGCTTCCAGTTTGGGACCTGTACTTCAAGACATACGTGAGCTAATCACAAAGACAAGAAAAAAGTACAAGGAGAATGATCAAGAACTGCAAAATACATTCACAAGAAAACACTGAAGAAATTAGAATTTAGTCTAAAAAGAGAAGTGGAGGAGAAAGTCACTGTCTTCCAGCCATGTCCTATAAAGGAGTTGCAAAGACCAAGAAAAATCTGTTCCCTTCTGTTTGCTGCTGACAGGACAAAAATTAGTAGACTTAAATTGCAGTAAGGTAGATTTAGATTTGACACTAGGAAAATGTTGCTGATTGAGAGCAATCCTTTACAGTGCTCAGCTCTCTTTAGGGAGAGCTTCTTTTCAGGTCACCTCTCCCTCTGATCGCTGGCTACTCTGGCTCTTGCCCTCTCTTAGCACTCCAAAAACTTCTAGCATCTGAAGGTGTTGTTCACATTACTCTTTCACTGACAATGATTGATTGCTTCAATTTGTTTCTAACCCTATCTCTTTCGTAAAACAGACTCACTCAGTCTTGTCCAGACACTACTCAGCTTGACAACAGCTTCATCATCCAGGTTTCATTACTAACACAGTAGAGCAAGTAGCAGTCATAACTTTGCAAGATTTGTCCACCATTGATCTAGCAACACCTCACGGTGATGACCAGTTCAGAAACTTGGATACCAAGAAGAGGCTTTATACGCATGTCACCAGTTCTTGTATCATGTATTATCCCATTGATCATCTACCATTATCTTTCTAGCNGAATCACCTCTCTGGATCTGCTGGCCACGCTTCTTTTGATGAACTTCCTCATCAGTTAATTTACACATTAAGCACACAGACGAATTCCAGCCAGTGCTATGATTTCAGCTGATACTATGTAACTTCAAAAGCTGTATCTAGGTTCCAGTGGAAAACTACTTCTAACATCAGTAACTGCACTTTACAGAATCCAGATCCAACTCAGTTATAGCAGAGTCTAAAAAGATAGATATCTTATAGGATGGACCTGTTCTGGGTATAAATCAGACACATACATAAAAACCCAACTGAACAAAAATGTTGTCCATGTGTTGAACTTTGCTCAGCATGCTGCAGAAATTGGAAGTTCAGATGGAATAAGGCAAAAAATCTGAGGAAGAGAAACTACTGTCTCACAGCTAAGCACTCTCCTGAGAATCCAGCCTTGCCTCTGCCAAAGAATTATAATGTAAATAGCCAGCTGATCACTTAAATTTTTCAGAAGTTGTGGTTAGCTGTTTGCTCTTCATGTTCTGACTGCTTGACTTGAAATCTTGGTGCCAAATTTGCAAAACTCGCAGCTGCAACTAAACTCAATGGGAAACATGCACTGGGCAGAGCAAGTGTTACAGTACTGGCAAGTACCTATAAGAGCCTGTGTAACTTAACTGAACCCCACAACAAGCAAATTCTCACCTGAAAAATTCTGTACCTCACATTGTAATCTACAGGGTAGATATAACAACTTTTTTTCAAAAATTCATTAGTGTTTGTGAAGCATTCAGATGCCACAGAAAGAGCATTAGGAAGTTAATAATTCTGTATTTAAAGCAGAGATTGAAGTGTGCAGAAAAAATAGTGCCATACTGAACTGTGAGGTGAGATTAGTACACAGTAACTGCTCATTCAGTGATCATATTACATTGTGCACGCTGTTCATAGAAATTGGTCCTGTGGAGAAAAAAAACAACATCATTTGATATATTTCTAAGTGGTGGAAAAAGACCAGCATTTCAGGTATCCAGACGCAAAGCAAGCAATTTCCATCATCAGCAGTGGTTTGGTTTTGGCATTTTCTCTACACTGACAAATTAGAAAGAGCATTTACCAAGGCATGCAGCCACAGGATGAGTGATTATACCCTCACCAAAAACATAAGTGACACAATATCATCAGTAACAGCAAACAAACTACATGTAACAAAACCCTTTTAATGACACATTAAAGGATAATCCAAGTGATATCTGATTTACAAGGAAGTAATATTCCTTTTAGGATACTCCTTGGTGATCAGAGTAAGAGATTTTCTCTGTGTGTGGGCACAAGTTAGCTAATTAAAGGTCACATAGGCAAAACAATTAATTTTGTGTGCTTAAATTTGAGACGTTAATTGTGTCTCCCACTGTAAGATTTTCTAAATGTAATGGCCATGGGCTGCCCAACATTGTCGATCCAACATTGTCAGCCCATGGAATTCACAGGCCATTAGTTTCATAAAGTTTAATCTCCTGACATAAATCATCAGCCTTGCCTTCATTTCTTGATATATTAGTTTGTCCTCCACACAGTTGCCTTTCCCTAGGTCTCCCCACCTTAACATGGGAGTTTAATGTCACTTCTTTTCCTCAGGCTTTTTCAAATGCCCCTGACCAGCCACTTGCCTTGGGCAGGGCTGGTTTAACTCCTCCTTCAAGGTCATAGTTTGCACTTTGTTCCTCCTGGATGCAATTATTTCACTTCATCAAACTCGCCAGGCTTCCCAGAAGCATGGTGTGGCTGCATGTCCCTTAGCTTTCCCCTGCAGGTGCTGATGGAGGATTTGCTTAATCACAGAACAGGCAGATATCCCATACCAGCTAGTTCCATGGCAGTCATCATTATGAGAGGACTGGCTGTCCCAGAACAGCCAGAGAGAAGCAGAGCCTCCTTCTCTCCTGCTAGCAGCAAACAAAATCCTCTAACCTTACCTCCCTTCCTCTGCTCTTTTGCCAGAGCACAGGGCTTTCCCAGACCCTATGTGAAGATCTGGTGAGATCTGGAACTCAAAAAATGAGCAAAATCAGGGCAGAAAGAGTATGTTGCTGTGCTTCCTTCCATGCCACTTACTTCATGCAAGGAAGCACATGTCTCACTCTGTCATCACTTATTACAGAAGTTCAATTATTGTGGGTTGCATATCAATTTCAGTGTATTCTTTGAGGGGCTGTTGGATGGTATATAATGAACAATGTGTATATGTGTATGACAGGTAGCCACCTTCAATGAAATTTTTAAGTAGGTTTAGGTAGTAAGAAAAGCTCAGATAGTAAGAGAGACAACAGACAGAGAATGAAATTAAAGAGCCACTAATAGTCTAGTCTTTGCAGAACCTCATCATTATCACTGTTAAAAATGTAGCCTGTTTAGTATAATAAGCATCAGCCTTCAAGCTATTTTTCAGCCCTTGAGCATTCAGTTATTGTGGATTAGTTACCAATAAATAGATAATACTTAAAAGTATTCTATGCTTTTCTTTGGCTATGATTTACTGCTCTGAGTATCATAAAATTGACCTGAAATACACACACACACACAAAAGCCAAGATAACTTAGACTTTAAGTATTTGATCTGTAACGCTAGAAAGTCACACTTCAGATGGTTGTGAATAAAAAGATGTTGCTTATGACAAAACAAAATTGCATTCTCTGAGTAAGACAGCTGATATTTCTGTAGTGGGGACTCAAAAGTACCTTCTGCAACATGTAGTGTGCCCCCTGCTCTCACTGAAAATCAAGCACTTCTAGTTTTCTCAGTGGTTTGTAGGAGCCTTTCTGCACCTTGCATGATCACAGCTTCCAGGTAATTTGTAAATTCTCTGGAGTGCATACTGTAATCTGAGTTTGGCCAGTGACACCCCAGTTTTGATTTGGGCTTCCACAGAACACAGCAATACAAATACATAGTAATAATAAACTGTACACATTTGGAATGAAAAGCAGAAGAAACATCCCAAATTAATCATGGAAAAAAATGAACCAGTGGAGGTGAACACTTTGGGGTTTGTTTTTGAGGGATGTTTAGTTTGTTTTGTTTTGTTTTTTCCCCAATATAATTTGTCGTCAATAAACTGATAAATATTCAGAGGGCATTTCAAAGCTTGAGCTTCTTAGTGCAAATGAAGGGCAAATGAACTACAATAGACATCTGGGTTGGTTTTATTTTTAATAAATGGTGGCATGTAATCAATTTTTCTTGCTAACACTCTTGAATTTGAAGATAAAATGCAATGCATATGTATGGTGATTATCATTAAGAATTTCACAGAAGTCTCTGCAAAAAGCAAATAAAGCATTACATCGTTCTGCATGAGCAGAAGTACTAACAACCATTGTGTGGCTCAGTCTCATTCTGTGCCTTGTTTGTTGTAAAGACGAGATGACATTTTACAATATTTAAGGCATATGTTAGGACATGGAGAGATTTTTTTTAAAATCAATCAAACCAAACATATCTCAATCCTGCTAAAAACAGAAGATCAATTTATTTCTGAGAGCACAGTGTGAGGATTATAATTAGGAGAACAGGGAAGTGATGAGTGTGCACAGACTCTGGGGGTGTTTGTCAGATGGTGTGAATCCCCTATCCTCTCATCTCAGAAAACATATTCACCTGCACATAAATGCAATTAGCTTCCATTTCCCACTCCTCCACAACAAGGTTTGTAACTCAGTGTTTTATAACCTGTCTCCTGTACCAAGCTCACATGTGGCAGAAGAAGCTGGTCAGCTTTTGGTGCACTTTCCAGCTGTCTAGTCCATGAGACCACACAGTCTTCAGAGATAATAAAATTGTGCTGGAGTCAAGGGGTGACCTTTCTGCTTTAAAAACTCTAATGCAAAAGCACATGGTAGCCTTCCTCACTTCCAACCTGTCAGATATCTTCCCAAATTTTTACCCAACATATTATTTGTCTCTGGGTCATAATAAAGAAGGTTTATTTTAGCTACTAAAAGGATGACTATTGCAGAACAAGACCTTGGCACTTCCATCTAACCATCCATTTTGACTACACTCCAGATTTTTATATTTGAATATAAAAAAAACACTAGCAAACCGAACATTCAGCCTGCAAGACTTCTTTTCCTTCCCCTCTTCTCATCTGCACTATCTGTAAGATTATGAGCCAGACTTGCTGGAGGGAAGAACGGGTTTTTTCACCTACCTAAAGTACTTCAGCAACAAATTCACAACTAGTTCTTGTCACCTGAAAACCAAGCTGGCATTGTACTTCCACTCAGTCTAAAAGCTCTGTGGCCTCAATCTTGCCTGTTTAACTTCAATTCATTCTTATTTCTATGCTGCTCTCTGCAAGCCACTGCTAAAATTGTGACAATGATATTATAAAACATGAACAACATATAGAGGCAGGAGTTGTCTTACAGCGTTGATATTTAAGCACCTCAGCTGCAACCATTTCTCCTAAAAGATGTATTAAAATTAACAATTCCATGTGCATTAAAACTACTGCAGTTTAGTTTCCTATAGGTTTGTGTTTGTTGGTTGCTTGATTTTGACGGCTAAGACAAATGAAGCCTTTTCTGTAGTGGCAGCATCTCTAAGGACCCAACTGAGAAACAGATCAATGAGTTAAATTTTTTTAGCACAGAAGTCATACACCTAAACCCATATACATGCAGGCAGGCAGTATGATAATAAATACTGTACTTCTACAGAAAAGCAGGGTAAAATAGAGCTAAGCAGAACAGTGTCCATGACCATAGTTCCTAATAGCAGGGAATGGAAAGCGAGTTAGGACAGGCACAAGAAAAGAGACAGAAATAGAAGATGGGAAGGCTCTAGCAGGCAACAACTCAAAGAAGCTGAGCTCTGGCTGCCAGTCAGTTCTATTAGCCCTCCTGACAGCAGCAACAACAGCTTGCAAAGACATACTATTTGCAGAGCATAGATCCACCCCTTGAACAGAAACAAGCATAACCTTGACAGCGTGAACTTTATCTATTAAACTGCAATTACAGAAAATCACAGAATCACAGAATATCCGTGGTTGGAAAGGACCTCCCAGATCACTGAATCCAACCAAAAAACCCCAAAACAAACAAACAAAAAACCCCCCACCAAAACCAAAATACACAGATCACAACCACCCCTACATGCCTAACACTAGAGCATGTCCTGGAGCACCACGTCTACATGTTTCTTAAACACTCCAGGGATGGTGATGCAACCACCTCCCTGGGAAGGCTGTTCCAGTGCTCCACTTCTTCTCCACTCCAGTTCACCACTCTTTCTGTAAAGAATTTCTTCCTAATATCCAATCTAACCCCTCCCCGTCTCAACTTCATTCCATTCCCTCTGGTTCTGTCATTAGTTACTAAGGAGAAGAGGCAACACCCACCTCTCTACAACTTTCTTTCAGGTAATTGTAGAAGGCAATGAAGTCCCCCCTCAGCCTCCTCTTCTCCAAACTAAACATGCCCAGCTCCCTCAGCTTCTCCTCATACGACTTGTTCTCTAAACCACTCACAAGCTTGGTAGCTCTCCTCTGGACACGCTCCAGCATCTCAATGCCTTTCTTATAATGAGGGGCCCAGAACTGAATACAGTATTTCAGATGAGGACTCACAAGCGCCAAGTACAAGGACACAATAACCTCCCTTCTCCTTCTGACCACGCTATTCCTGATACAAGCCAGGATCCTGTTGGCCTTCTTGGCCACCTGGGCACACTGTTGGCTCATATTAAGCCGGCTTTCTACCAGCACCCCCAGGTCCTTCTCTGCTGGGCAGCTTTCCAGCCACTCATCCCCAAGCCTGTAGTGTTGCCTGGGGTTGCTATGACCGAAGTGCAGGACATGGCACTTGGCCTTATTTAACCTCATACAATTGGCCTTGGCCCATTGATCCAACCTGTCCAAGTCCCTCTGCAGAGCCTCCCTGCCCTCAGGCAGATCAACACTCCCACACAATTTGGTGTTGCCTGGAAACTTACTGAGGGTGCTCTCAATCCCCACATTCAGGTAATCAATAAAGATGCCAAACAAGACTGGCTCCAAAACTGAGCCCTGAGGGACACCACTGGTGACCCTTATCTCACTCTGGTACTGAGAAGACATGGAAGTCTGATGTTGTGATTCTCTCGGATACTACAGTATTGGAGATTATATAAATAACTACGACAGTTAAACCCCTAAGGAGTACAAGATACTGTCCATCAGACCAACTAACTGTTTTTCTCTTCCATATTTCAGCTGAAATCAGTAATAAAGTAGTCTGCAGCATGAGCAAATACAGTAAAGGCTGGATTTTCCTGGTTTCTTTATAAGTTGTTCAGCATTATGGGATGTTACACAAAGTGGTAGTTAGGGAGGTCTGCTACATTTAGGCAAGTTAATTACAGACATGGTTAGAGTATAGCATGATGCCAAGTGGGAGGAAGGCTTCCCTCCAGAAATGGAATGTCAGCAAAGTCAGGAGGGCATATAATCAGCCATAGCTTGCCTTTACCAACCAAGAATAGTCACAGATGTAGCTTTCAGCTTGCTGAATATTATCTGCCATGTGAATTAATCAGACTTTTGGCCTGTACGTGAAACTCTTCTCCAGGCACGGTCTGAAAATCACTTGGGGTCTCCTGTGGCCCCTGGTGCGATAACTGTGCCAACAGCAGATGGAGCATTAAACTCATTGCCCACGGTAAAGTGTGGGGAGTGATACCCATGTTCCTATAATCCTTGTATGGGTAGGATGTGCTTATTAGCCTTCTGGCAGTCATCCTAGGAGAAGGACAACTCTGATTCCAAACCTGGGCAGATGGAGCTCGTTTAGCCCTGGAAGGCCTTCCATCTAAGAGGTTAAACCTCCGTCCCAAGGTCCTCACTGCCAGCGTCCAAGCTTGCTAGGCCCTTGCAGATGAACTTTAGGACTAAAGGGTGGGTCCAGCTCTGCGCATGCTGTGTCTCACCTAAAAAAAATGTATTGCGCAGGCTCGAGGGTGCTATCCACTATCCTCTTTTTCTCAGCGCGCTTGGAAAAGGCGCTGATGAGGAGCATGGATGGAGCCCTCCCTGGATCTTCGTTCGCAAAGCCTAGCCACGACGAAACTCTTCTTAGACTTTCTCATATATAGACACATGGTGCTTAGCTCTTTTAGAGAACATGAGTCGTTTGGTTTACTTAAGTGGTTTCCTTGTACTAACAAAACTTTGTCATGTATTTTTTGGTCACATTCTCTGATTTCAAAAACAGTAATCTTAAATACGTTATGATCCTGACTGCATATATGTGCACCTTTCGTTGAAGAAAATGTAGTAGAGGTAGGAAAAGCATTGTTTCTGCTGTCATCTACTTTCACCTAGATGTGCGAAATACTGATTTCTGACAGTGAGAGAGGTTGTCAGAAATGGGGAAGGTGGTGGGAGCTTATTTCCAGTTGAACAGTCTGTATTTCTAGTGTGAACAATAAAACCAGATTCTGGCTGTGGTTTGTCTGTAACAAGCAGTTACAGTTCGGCGAAGCAAGGAGCTAAATATATGCAGCTTATATAAATATAAGCAGCTTAAGGCAGTCTCAAGGACAAAGAAGGTGTGCTCACAATTGCAGACACCTCTGTACCTGGGTGTAAGAAGGTTGTGAGATGTGTCACACAAAGCAAGCAGAACATGCACATGGGGCAAGGGGGCACACCTAGCGCGCGGTCTACCTAAGGCCCTGCGGTCAGCATCTCTCCACGCTCGGGCAGCCTCACGGCACCCTGCCCGCCCATCCTGCCCACCCTCCATTTTGCTCGTTGNATGCGCGGTGCCCGCTCCCCCTGCCCGGCCGAGTCTGGGGCTTTGGATCAAAATGGCGGTGGCCGGAGTGAGACCGGGAGGGAGCGGGCGGCGCTGAGCGGGGAGGATGGCAGCGGCCAGCGGCTGCCGGAGGGGAGGCGCCATGGGGAGGCGTGTGGTGAGCATGGGCAGGGGGNAGGCGCCATGGGGAGTCGTGTGGTGAGCATGGGCAGGGAGGAAGGCCAGGCTTGGTTTCAGGGCAGCAGAGGGGAGGGGACGACAGACTGCCGACGCCCCCGCAGCGGGGTACCCTGAGCTGGGGCCGGATGCGCACCCCGCTGTACCGACAGTGTCCCGCGCCGGCTACAGACAGGCTCCTCCCGCGCACTCCTCGTCGATCCCAGCCCGCAGCTCCGCAGCCGGCTCCGCTCCGCCACTATGGCTGGGCTGGGGTGCGGGCCCCCGCCACCTCTCAAGGCCTCTATCCGCGGGGAGCGGCCCTTCTCATNTCTCAGAGTAACGCCTTAAGGTCGCGTTGCCCACGGCCCTGTCCCCGAGGTGTGAGCAGCCCCTTTGCACGGCTACCATCACACGTCACTCTCCACACGACCATACTGGGCGCCCCCTCAAGCGCAGCCCGCGCCCACCCCACCCCCTACAGGCGGGACACCCCCGCTCCNAGAGGGGAGGGGACGACAGAATGCCGACGCCCCCGCAGCGGGGTACCCTGAGCTGGGGCCGGATGCGCACCCCGCTGTACCGACAGTGTCCCGCGCCGGCTACAGACAGGCTCCTCCCGCGCACTCCTCGTCGATCCCAGCCCGCAGCTCCGCAGCCGGCTCCGCTCCGCCACTATGGCTGGGCTGGGGTGCGGGCCCCCGCCACCTCTCAAGGCCTCTATCCGCGGGGAGCGGCCCTTCTCATCGTATCGCTCCCAGGGGCGGGCGGGACCAGTCCGCAGAGGTCCCGGGTCTGTCACACCGGCAGTCGACCCGTCTCTGCATTTTCTCGCCGGCGACTCCTGCCTTAATGCTCCCCTGTGGAGCGCTGCCTGCTTGCCCGGGGCGTTGTGTCTCTCCGACTCTGGGCGGCAGGGGCCCCGGGGAAGCTTCCCCTGGAGTTCTTGGCGGGGGGAGCGGGTTGTTAGAATCGCCTCACGGAGGAGCCGGTGCGGGGCTTGTGTTCTCCCTGCTGTGGTGCTCCCCTTGAGTCTGGCCGGCGCGAGAGTGACGGCAAGTCGCTCGCTATGGTCTGCGGCGCTCCCGCATGTGCACTCGGCTGTTCAGCCTGTCCCTTGGCAGTTCTTGCGGCCTTGAGATTGCTGCCGTCCTGGGATGCGGGGCTTCGTCTTGCTGTTTTCCGTATAGGTATAACTGTGGTGTTCCTAGAAAAACTTGTAGAGCTTTGTAGATTATGTACGTGCTTGTCCCTCTGGAATATTCCTGCTGCCTGTGGGATAGTGCTTTGCTGTTAGTTTGTGCTTCTGCTTGCTGTCCCCTGCTATCCGATTTGAGGATATTGGGTAAAAGATGACCCACGTGTCAAGTGCTAGCATAAAATATGGTAGTAAGATAATAAAATACATGTTGATACAATGATACTTTATTTGTGTGAGAATTTAGGGAATGTAGTTTAAGGCTTTGCTCCAAACCAGTGTAACATAATACACGTATCTAAAGTGTTTGGCAGATATATCACTGAAATGTGGTCACCTCAGTTTTTACCACTGTTGCATGCTCTATTTTCATGTAGAAATGGAGAAAATAAAAATAGAAACTTAAGTACAATATTTTTCATGCTCATAACTTTTTTTGAGATGCTGAGAAGCTTGAGCAGTTAAAGCTTTACCTTCTTTGTGTGAAAGATGTTCGGGAAGAGGATTAGCCTTCTAAGGCCCTCCTTTATTGTTTCAAATGTAAACCGCTGACCACTTTCATTCTAGTTCTGTATTAGCATGCGTCTTTACACGGGGAGGTGCAAAGAGGGAATTGATTTTTAGATCCGGTGTGTTTAGATATCTCTCTGTTGGAAACCTTTTGCTTAAGAAATCAATGAAAATATTTCTTATGCCATTCTCTCCTCCTCCACTTGTCAACTAAGAGTCTGCTGCCAACATAACAAAGTTAATTCTATAGAGATTATTTTTGAGGATGTTGAACAAGTGTCTTATTTAGTAATGTACAGAATCCATGGACTGTCGTGTTTAAAAGGCAAGGTCTGAGTGCTTATTTTGTAGAATATCTGGATTAAGATAATATGTTGAGAAGGTATGGCTTGTGGGTCTGGGTCTTAGTTGATGGACTAAAGCATAATTGAGCCATTTAAGAACTTGCTACATTGATGCATCAAATAGTAATGTTTACACATTATCTGTTCATGCTCATATGTAAACATCTGATGACTGTGTTGAAGAATAAATCTTGTGTCTCAAGTTACTGTCTTTTTTTTCATTCACTTGTAAAGTTAGACTTGGAGAGTTGGACTACATACAGGTAATCTTGGAAATAGAGTACAGTATTTTGTGTAGAATATACAACCAATGTTTATTTTTGTTCTTGGAGATGGGAAAAAAAGCTATTGAATCAGCTGCACTAGAAATTGTTTTACTTACTTGCAAACTTTGTCACAGCCATTTACATATTGTCTATTCTAATTAATTTTGTATGTTTAAACATACAAGGAGCACAGACACGAGTCATTTTGGATCACTTTCTATGGCATTGCTGTAATTGCTGTTTTTTTTAAATCTTTGCCTTTTACTAATGTAAGTGGATTTTCTTCATATGTCCAGATTCTCATGCTGAGTCATAGATACAGTAGTGGTGTAATGTTTATAGCTGGCTTTGACTGATTTGCAGAGAGTCATACATGAAAGAATAGAATTATTTTTGTGAGCTCTCCTGGAAGACTTGCGTGGACTTGTCATAGTGATTTTTAATTTTTTTTTCCCTGTTCTTGGTTTTCAAGATTGTCTGAGAAGCTCAAAACTTTATGCTGTGAGGGTATGTTTCTTATTGTTAAATTATAGTAGAATGTGCTGTCTTTGCAGCTAGCTCTTTGAATTTAATTGAGTGGGACTGTCAGAGCTTGATGGATAGACTAACAAAATATCGAGTCTTCATTTTTAAAGTGGTCTTTCAAGTTGCTGCATACATGATGTCTGGTTTACAGCTGTCACTGATGACAATTGACTTAGAGGCTTGTAGGGCATGAATTATTGGCTTGGACAGTGTCTTCCTCTGTCCTGCTTTGAAGGCTGCATTGATCTTGTGGTATCTTGTGGTTGTGCACTTGGCCATAGGAGGAAGTGTGGTATTAGCCCTGCCTCTCCTGCCACCCTGATGCTAGTTTGATCTTGCTATACTAGACCACATGCAAAAAGAGAAGTGTATTCTGATGTCTTGGCTTCACAGTGATGACCATGATAGTTGTGGCTGGCTGCTTTTCAGGGACAAAAAGTAAGATGAATCAAAACATCCTATGGACATCTTGTATGGCCTGCATGTAGTTCACATTAAATTAAAATATCTATAGATAAAATGTGATATGATTCTTAATAATACTAATTAGAATCTGCCTGCTTTTTTGATGGAAAACTGTGAGTTTCAATCTTAACTGTAAACTTTTCTATGCCTTCTCAATGTATTTACATGACTTTTGATTACCTGATCAATGGCTTGAACCATTTTTTTCACCCAAGTCTGGAAGACTCATGCACAAAATTCGTTGTGCATGCAGTGGAGGTTGGGAATCCTGGTTCAGATCCGAGTGTTAGATGAGCTTCCAGTGAGTCATGTAGTTATTGATCTGTTTCATTACCCAGGTGCTTTGAAGAATAGGACCTGTCAACATATCTTTTTATCTTTGGACAGAAGCTGATGTGGATTTTTAGACTGCTCTTTCATATGTTGGCTTACCATTAAGCCTGAACCATATAACAAGAAGGGACTGCAGATGCAAAGTTTGATGCTAGTCTTGCATTTTGTGTCTATCCAGTCTGTCCTGCATGTCTGCCAAGAAGGATTCCAACTGTAAACATGCCTTCTGTATAATGCATAAATGTTAGAAGATCTGAAATTCTTGCACATTTTATGCAGAAACAGTAAAAATTGTGTTGAGGACAGTAGAAATGGGCAAAAGGAAAAATGGATATTAAGGAGTTGAATATTGACGGTATATGTGACACTTATTTCATACCTTGCTATCTAAAGATCTGTCAAGTTTTAGCATTTTGCTTTCATCTTCTTCTCTGACTAGTGTTTTAGTTTCCAGTGTTAAAGCAAAGAGATCAGAATATGTCAGAGGTTCACCTGAAACTAAAGGGGATCTGAAATGTCTCATCTCTCTGACCATGGGACTATGGCTTTCTTGCTTTATGAGGGTGCCCAGGAGGTTCTTGATAGATGCTTAATGGCAAAATTGGCTTAAACACCTGCAGTCCACAGCTGCTTTTCCCTGCTGCTTCCACAGCCCCTCAGCTGTGTTGGTGGAGCTGTTTGCATGGCTTTACTCTGAAGCATTGCATGAAGCTGATCTGTCTGAAAAATAAACCACTGAAACACAAAATAACTTCAGATTAGGTCCCCAGTATGGGTCATCACATTGCTATGGAAAGTTTGTTTGCTTACACTGTTTAGAGGCAAGATTAGGTAGGTAAAAGGGAATCTTGGGTGGGGCTGTGTTGCCTGAAGTGTGTTGGATTGAAATACATATTAACTATACACTTAGTTAAATTTAAGTTAGATTTGATTGCTTCATTGGATGTAAGTGTTGTGCAAGGTTACACCAAACACTACTTTATGTGTACTTTCAATAACTGCTGGGCTTGCAAACATGTTGGAGGTTTTCTGTCATCGGTGGGTTTAAACTATTTCTCTAGATGAAAAGTAGGAATGAGCATGTTATACCAGAGTGGTAAAACATGAAAAAAAAAATTAACAGCAGTCAAAACTGATTAAGAAGAAACTTTCTGTAAGATGTGGGGGTACAACATTTAAGGGTAACATCTTCCTACATCTGTTTCTAAGTTTCAGAAGTATCTTACTGAGATCTTGTTTTATTTGTTGAAGTTGACATTCTAACACTAGCTGTTATGTCTGATCATTTTGTAAATCCTATTTGATCTTTGTCTTCAGATCTTGTCTGAATTCAGTGGTCATAATTTATGTTCTACATGGCACTCAAACTTCATTGCATGTTCAGTTTTTCCTTTATTAGAAAGACTGGTTTTTTTCTGTCCATCTTTGCTTTTACCCATCATATCCAGTTTCCAGTCTGCTGTAGTAAATTGTAAAGGGTAGAATTTAATTTTTTTAAATCTCTCTTAAAGAATCTTTCTAGTGATGCTGTTACTGCCATGCACCATCTTCTTAAAGAGCCTTTTTATTTCTACTCTGTCTTTTTTGAAATAGCATTATTTCAGTATGCTAACTTGCAGATTTTTAAGATAATCTTTTCTTCCTGGTGTTCTTCATCACTTCAAATCTTCAGTGTTACCTAGCGGGAAGTGCTTTAGAGATCATATCATAGAATGGTTTGAGTTGGAAGGGGCCTTAAAGATCATCTAGTTCTAACCTACTGCCATGGGTAGGGACACCTTTCGCTAGATTAGGTTGCTCAAAGTTCCATCCAACCTGGCCTTGAATACTTCTAGGGATGGGACAACTTCTCTGGACAGCCTGTTCTAATGTCTCACCACTCTCACAGTAAAGAATTTATTCCTAATATTGAATCTAAATCTTCCTTCTTGTAGTTTGAAACCATTACCCCTCATCCTGTCACTACACTCTCTGACAAACTCTGACAAAGAGTCCCTCCCCATCTTTCCTGTAGGCCGCTTTTAAGTATTGGAAGGCTGCTATAAGGTCTCACCAGAGCCTTCTCTTCTGCAGGCTGAAAAGAATCACAGAATGTTAGGGGTTGGAAGGACCTGGACAAGCTGGAGAGGTGGGCCCAGGTGAACCTCATGAGCTTCAACAAGACCAAGTGCAGGGTCCTACACCTGGGTTGGAACAATCCCCACTGTCAATACAGGCTGGGGGATGAGAAGAAAGAGAGCAGCCCTGCAGAAAAGGACTTGGGGGTGCTGGTGGACAAGAAACCGTACATGGGCAAACAGTGCACGCTGGCAGCCCAGAAGGCCAATCGCATCCTGGGCTGCATCAAAAGAAGCGTGGCCAGCAGATCCAGAGAGGTGATTCTGCCACTTTACTCTGCTCTGGTGAGACCCCATCTGGAATAATGTGTCCAGTACTGGAGCCCTCAATACAGAGGACATGGACCTGATGGAGCAGGTCCAG
>VWZO01021966.1:110102-124753 GCA_013396975.1 Bucco capensis | reverse complement strand
CCCTAACTTCTGGTCAAACCAGGACACAAATTAAAAAAAAACAATACAGAAAGATTATACAACAACATGAAACATATTATATAAATAATACATGGAGTGGAGGGAGGAGTAATGGAATTAAATGTAGATCACTTTTGTGGATCACGTGTAATAATTTACATATGGAAATGGTGTTGATGTCTGTAGGATCCTGAGCTTGCTGAACAGAAAAGGAAAGAGAAAGAGGGTGATTTAAATGAACATGGCACAAGAAAAGTGAGACAGAACAGACTATGAAATCAAATGAGACACTAACTCTGGAGAAGACCATGGCAGATGACAATGTTGAAAGGTGAAAAAAGGAGGAGCAGAAGGCGTCTGGAAGCAGGCAGACAGATAATCTTACAGCAGTACTTTCCTCCACACTTCTTAAAAATGGTCAAATTATTCTGTGTCTGGATTCCTGAGATTTTTCTAGGCAGCAAACCCTTTATTTCCATAGAATAAATGATGCTCTGCCTTTTGTGACAGGTGTGTAGAAAGATAACGGCATGCTTCTGTTACAAGTTATTCAGTTAGCAGAAGTGGTAGAGAACTGCTCTGGGATCTGAAATTGATAGTTCAGCTAATGAACCGTGTAGGTGTTCAGGTTGGTTCCATGTGACTTGTGTAGGAGAGGATGTCTTTTTAGCTTTCGCATTTTATAATTAGAATATTTCACTAATGAGCATGTTAAAAGGGTATTTAAGTCAAGAACCAAGTTAAGAAATGTCAGCATCAGTGTGCCACTGGTGTATTTGATGGTGTAGGTCACAGAGTCAGTCTCCACTTTATCTGGAAGTTGACTCATTAATAGATTTTCCTTGAAGAAAGGTGAGTTTTCATTAAAAAAAAAAAATCTCATGTGGTCTTTTAGAATGAAGACTATCAAAACTTAAGCAAAAATATTACCATCTTCTGGTTGTGTGACTCCCCAGTCCTGAGGAACTTTCTTACTACCCTTCTGTGTTCTGTAGAAGCTGCAGATCTCCATGGCTTTCCACCACACTGCTCCTTGCCAGGCTCTCCCTTCTGCTTACCATAGCCTAGATAATCCTGTCTCTGCTTGAATTCTAAAAATGAAGAAGATGAAACTATTAATGAGAACTGAACAGGTGAAAAGAATCAAGGGACTCAGCACTGAAATTTTAGGGTAGACATGTAGTTGCATGGTCTGAATTGAACTTCATCTATGTGGGGCATTCTATAACCCAAGGGATCAGTTTAGAGAAGACTTTGAGAAGCTGAGCAAAGACACTTCTGAGTCATGTTTTCATGCTTGTCTTATTTCATTAGTTTCTTCAGGTATAAAAGAACCTCCACCTCCTGTATGTAGGGTGCGTTCTTTTACTTTCATTTCTCATTTCAGTTACTCAAAGAGAGACCCAACCTTCTGCCTCTTATTTCCTACTGGTATGCACATATTAGACTTTANTGCTGGCCCTGTGCTGGACTCTCTCCAGCAGTTCCCTATCCTTCTGGAGCTGAGGGGCCCACAACTGGACACAGGATTCCAGGTGGGGCCTCCCCAGGGCAGAGGAGGATCTCTGGCTCTGCTTTGCACACTCCTCTTAATGCATCCTAGGATGCCATTGGCCCTCTTGGCCACAAGGGCACATTGCTGCCTCATGGACATCCTCCTAGCCACCAGCACTCCTTTTAATGTAGAACATCAAAAACTGAATCATGGGGGTTTTTTTGGTCTGCTTAGCAGCGATTATATTACTACACAACTCTTCTTTAGAGCATTTCGTAAGTGTCTTTTCCAGCACAGACTGAAACTTAGCTCTGACACTTGTGAAATAACTGTAATCTCTTCTTGCTGTTCACCTTCCCTACAGCCAAAAATGGTTTGGGTGAGTTGTTTCTTTTTCTGAAACAGAATGGATGAATTCAAATGCAATCAAAATCTTGTCTTCTCATGAATCAGAGGATATTTTGTACAAGGAAGATTTTTACTTTATATCTTATTTCAGTGCCCTGATCTGAACTTCAATGTAATAAATTTTATCCTGTGTAATAAATCTGGATCCAGTTCTAGTAATAGTACATTGCCTGCTTTTTAAAGATTATCACCCTGGGCTCCATTCATTTGTTTGTTTTTATTAAACCATTTATGTGTGTGCTCTAGGCAGAAGAGATAAGTAAGCACACTTGGAAAGGTTTTAAAATGCATGGTGTATAAAACAATATTATCACTGAACTATGGAAAAACAAAGAAAAGTTCTCAAATTATACCCCTACTAATATAGGGTTGGGGTTTTTTTATTTGATTTTGATCAGAAGAGTCTGCTATTTGTAAGGATTCTTTCAAGGTGCATTAGGAAAGCCATAAATACTATGCAAGCATCAAAAAAGATCCTAAACTATCTTTTAGTGATTGCACTGAACTACTGTATTGGCAGTATCTGTATGTTTCATGTGACAGACAACTTCAATGGGCAAAAAGAATATAAACCACTTTTTCATTATTCAGACCATAATGCAACACTGCTCTGCAGAGACATCCTCACAAAACTTTAGTTTGTGACACAAATGGTATTAGGAGGTGAGCTAGACTTCTAAAGTGTGACAGTCTGGAGATACGAATATACAGTGTGGCTCAAATAGAACAACAGCTCTAGCATAGGATCATAGACTTGTCAGGGTTGGAAGGGACCTTAAAGATCACCTAGTGCAACCCCCCCCCTCTCTTGCCATGGGCAGGGACACCTGGCACTAGAGCAGCTTGCTCCCAGCCCCAGCCAGCCTGGCCTGCAACACTGCCAGGGCTGGGGCTGCCACCACCTCTCTGGGCAACCTGGCACAGTGGCTCAGCACCCTCCTGGGGAACAACTTCTTCCTAACAGCCAACCTAAATCTCCCCTCCTCAAGCTTATATCCATTCCCCCTAGTCCTGTCACTACCTGACATCCTAAAAAGTCCTTCCCAAGCCCTCTTGTAGCCCCTGCAGATACTGAAAGGCCACAATAAGGTGTTCTTGGAGCCTTCTCTTCTCCAGACTGAATAATCCCAACTCTCTCAGCCTGTCTTCATAGGAGAGGTGCTCCAGCCTCTGATCATTCTAGTGACCTTTCTCTGGACACCTTCCAGCATGTCCATATCTTTCTTGTCCTGGGTTCTCCAGAACTGTACACAGTACTCCAGGTGAGGTCTCAGCTGAGTGGAGTAGAGGAGTAGAATCACCTCCCTGCCCTGCTGGCCATACTTCTCTTGCTGCAGCCCAGGCTAGCTTTGGCTTTCTGGGCTGCAAGTGTACACTGGTGACTCATGCTGAGCTTCTCATCCACCAGCATGCTGAAGGGAAATATCTATTTCACAAAAGCAAAAGTGAGGAAGCAATTAAGACATATGTTCGTTATCTCCTCAACTGGAATTGTTGCCATTAGGTACATCTAATGGTATGCATCTGCAAACAGTCTGAGTACTGCACCCTCTAGTCCCATGTATAGCTTTGAATGTATTCCCCATTTGATAGAGAATTTTGGAGACTCCTGTGTTCCCCCACACTTTAAAGTGTGCCTTGTTGTCTTCTTTTCTGTAGGCTCAGAGATAAGCAGCAATAATTGCAGCAAGATCCTGTAACTCTTTGGCTTTACATAGCTGAGGGAGTGTTACACATGTGGTAACTGTTGCATTTCTGGCCTCTTCAGCAATCTCATTCATTCTGCTGCCTCTTTCTGCATGGGTGCTGCTGCAGTTCTCTGGGGTGCTACTGCTCTGTTCCAACGTTTCTCCCCTATCATTTGAGGAGTTTAATGATCTGGAAAAGCATTGAAATAATTCAATATGCTTGTTATAGAGAGTACATAGGTGAAGGGTGTTAGTTAAACTCTACCTTGAAGGTCTTCCTTCTCTTGCATCATATCACACCTTCTCAGAGCAAGAGCTAGAAGAAGGGATATTAAATCTTTCTAGTTAAAGCTGCCTTCTGCCCAGACCAAAAGGCTCTGAGGGCTAATGTGGGATGATAATGGGGCAGCTTGACAAATGCTACCCATGCTTATTTTAGGGTGCAGAAGCTGCAGCAGCATCATGTTTGAAGAACCATATCTTGCCTCAGGAGGTCCTTTGGAGCACCACCAACCTCAGAGCATCTCAGCTGACAACTCTGCTGGTGCTGGAGCTTCTCCCTTTCCCTGCAATTTCCCCTAAACAGTTTCAGTACATCATAAGTGTTGTCTGTGACACACATTTTACATTTACAATCTTGACACTTAGGAATCTCATGGCAGATATTTTTGTTAGGATTGTCATCTTCTAGCCAAGCTGTTTCCCTCTGCCTACAAAGCAGATGTAAAAAGTGGTTTTGACTTCATTTCCATATATAGGCACTTATGTGAGAAGCTGGTTGTTGAAGGGTAGCAATCTCCTTGCAGCTTTCTTTGTCTCCATGAGTTGTCCTTCAGCACTTCTCCCTTTGGAAGCAATAGATTTCCTTGTCATGTTAAGGTTCACCTTTGGAGGTCAGCCACATGGATGAGAAAGAATATAATCAGAGCTACACGTGGTGTTTGATTCACCATTCAAAACACTTCAGACTCAATTTCATACTTAATGTACTGGACAATTTCACAGTCTGTTTTTGTACTTTTATTAAGGTGGCAGCAAACAGATTCCTTCTGGTTTTGTCTATGATATTTTAATTTCTAGACTTGCAAATGCTTCAGTCTTTGAATGGTGCCATAGTCTGAAACTGACTTGTTCAATTGCACAAGTGTGTCATTGTTTGCAGGGTCACAGCTGAGGCCTGATTTCATCACAGCCTGACTGCAGGTAATTTCTTCAAGTTCTGTTATTGTCTTTTCATGAGTATGTACCCCAGAATTTATGCAGAAGGCATTTTAAATCATTTGTTCTAGGGAAGCTGTATTTGAGGTAGTTAGAGGATTAGCCACACAAGAATGTATTTTTTTTTTTTTAGTTTGAGTTTAACGTAACATGGATACTTTGTGTTATTATCCTGTTTTATACAAGAATTCTCACCTGGGAGAAGGAAAGGGTTCCTTGTACTTTGCTGGGTTCTGCCCCCCATGAAGGTATCAGATGCATGGGTAAGGATAATGTCCCTTGTGCTTGGGAAATGCACTGTGTCTTCTTCACCATAATTAAATTTTGTCCCAGTGGATAGCAGTGCTGGTGGATTTACTGTCGCTCTCATTTGTTTGCTTGGAAAGATTTGTGGAAAAGGCAGTTTTGGCTGAGTGTAACAACAGACATGCAGACCAGCTGTCCTGTGCATAAGCACCCACTGATCTGGCTTAGAAAGAAAAATCTTGGGCAAAGAAGGAAGCGTGGAAGTGCCAGTTATGGCACGGTGCATGCAGCTTGTGGAGAGGTGTGGAAGCTGTGGGAAGGAACTGTTGCTAGTGAGCACTGAAGTCAATCTGAGAGTACATGACTGGAATGGTAGCTGGACTTAGGTGTTAGTCCTCCTACAAGAAGATCATTTTAATTTTACACTTGGGGACTGCCTCCATGCTGTTTGCTTAATGTGTGGCCCATGAAGTGTCATCCAACTGGCAGCCGCCTGCTGCCACCAAAAATGAAGCCACAGTAAGGCTGCTGTATGTGTTCCTGTTTGTTCCTGTCTTTGCATCTGATGCCAAGCCTTCCTCAGGAAGGGAGGGTCAGAAAACTTTTCATCAGGCAAGGCCTAGACTGAAGAAAGAAAAGGAATCAGTGATGGCCAAATAGATGGCTGTACCTGGATCATGTCACCTGACATCTGGAACTCCGTATCCTCCAAGAGGGATAAAGCAGTGCAAGGCACTCACAAAGCAGGCAGCTCTACTGAGTGTGCTAGCTCTTTGCACACTGCTTTAGGAGCACTGGCAGGGAACTTACCACTCCCCAGATATATCCTACCATCTTTGTCCTAGTGGAGATAATCAGGTGGCTGTGCAAGTTTAGATATCATCTCTCTTAAAGTTTGTTACAGCAAAAAAGCAGTAGGCTAGATTTTNCTCCCTGGAGCTTTGTTCGTGAAGCCGAGCCACAACGGCAGATTTTCTTCTTGTATTAGTAGAGATGGTGTCAGTGCAGAGAATCTGGATTTTTTTACTTGCTTTTTTTTTTTTTTCCCCAGAATACTTTCCTTTCAGCTGCAAAATTAAAAAAGTAAACATTTTGCAGTTCAAAACTGTAGCTTTACTTACCTGCTGGCTAAAGTATTTACATTTTCACTAGAGGACAAATGAGCAAAACAGTGTAGTAAAGGCTCCTGTCAGATGTTTTACCTTACATGTGAAATGCTGTAGGTCAATTTTTGGCAGAACATAGTGAAAATTTACTAATGGTTCATCAACTAAAAAGTTTAATTAGCCTATTAACTGATTAACATTCAACACTTAATTGTCATAAGAGTGTTTTTTTACACTGTCCATACTATGGTGAAGCTATTTAATGATGCAATGTTTTCATAGAATAACTGATTAACAAGGCATTCAAAATACTAGGGATTCATAAGCTATACTTCATACTGGAAGTATATTTATTTCTGCATATATTCCACCCAGCTAACTCAGAATTCACCCTTTTTTACCCTAAAGGTAGAACAATACCTTATAGATAGGCAGAGTGATAGGACAGAATGCCCAGTAATATTTTAAAGAAGTAGGGCAGGTGAAAGTTTTAAAACTAAGGTCTTTTTTTTCATAAGCATATTCATATTTTAGGGTTTTTTTCTGAAATAATACCAATTCAGACATCATTGTCCTTCTTAATCAAATACAGCAATTAAATCAGAGGCACTGATGAGGAAAATATCAGCAGAAATGCCCTTAAGCTATTTCCATAGTACTTTCTGATTAGAGCCCCAGCAACACTTCACAGATTGAGATACATGACTGTATTTTCAATTTGGTATGCCTGAAATGTTTTATTTCCATTAAAATAAATGAATTTACTATCTAAAAAACAACATGCGGACCAAGTTGAACTGCACTCCTAGAACTGTAGTTCTACAGAAAACTGTATGGGTACAGTGGTAACTCTTCAAATTTGTGTATTTCCTTTCCCAATATATAAGTTGTTTTTTTCTCAGAAAGGTCTGAATAGAATTCATGGTGAGAGGAAAAAGATGCAGATCATTCAGAAAGAACATCTTTGGAAGTTACAGGATCCACTTTTTGTTTCTGTTAGGAAGAGAAATTTCATTTTTAAACACAAAATAAAATAGTACAGTGATTTATCTTAGATTGATACCTCCCTGTAGCTCTATTACTATCTTATTTTGGAATAGCCAAAGAGATCTTACCAATGAAGGTAAGGAAAAAACAGCTCCTACATTCGAAACATTTGATATTTACTGAAAAAAATTAAATATAATCACACAAAAAGAGTTCTTTGGTTTGAAAATAACCCTAAATGGACATCACTTCAGATCCACAGGACTGCAGTTTTAGAAACAGGCAATATGTAGAATTATTTTGGTTTAAGTAGTTGTTGACCTACTTCCTACATTACACTTGTTTGTGCAGCTTAAGATGTGCTTGTTTAAGGGAGAACTTCCAACATTCAGCAGATAATGAAGGACTTGGTTTTCCTTGACTCAGTGCAGTTCAATTTGACTGAGTGCTCAATTGTCCCAATAATCTACATTTGGGGAATTGAGAATTATGTTTTCAGTGAGAAGTCTAGGGAAGTAAGGAATTCATAGGTGTCTGCTTTCCATTACATTAGTCATGAAGACAGGACTCCATGGATAGCAGAGAAACCTACTTAATGCAGCAATTCTAGGAGATTTATCATAGAATCCNTTGAGGGCTCCAGAACTGGACACAGTATTGCAGAGGAGGTGTCAGCAGAGCAGAGCAAAGTGGCAGAATCACGTCTCTGGATCTGCTGGCCATTAAGGCAATTATAACTATTACCTGCCAGTAGAAGTATAACTGCCATCTCCTCATGGATCCAGAGCAGCACTGTGTCTACCCCATGCACTCCCATGGTTCCCAATGGGAGCTGTTAGGCAGAGGTGTGAGGGTATGAATTTGTGTGGTGCTACATTTGGCTCCTCAACTTCCTGGCTGTGAGGTCACTAGGGATGGCAGGGCACTGACTCAGAGATGCGTTCCTGATTTTTGGGGCTATGATGCAAAAACACTTAGTCTGGCCATGTGTTAGGCCAGCATGGCCTGGAAGAGCTGTAGCATCAGGTCTGTGAGATGATGTGTTCACAGTCTTTCCTGAGCTGGAAGTTCTGGTAGGCTTGAGTTCACTCTGTCTTTCCAAGGTGGAAAATTTGCAGAGTAGTACAGGTGTGGCTAATTCAGAATTTTAATTTAGTTTTCGTGGCAAACCTTCAACAAGATTGAGACTTCTAACTGTTTAAGAAAGGGAGGAGACTTACTGCTTGAAACATTAACCAAGTCGAGCAAATATCCTTGGATCTGTTGCTGTAGAAAGGACTCTCCACAGAAGAGCTTTGTGAACTTTTATTGCTACTCAGTATAATTTTCAGATCATAGAATTGTCAGGGTTGGAAGGGACCTTACAGCTTATCTAGTTCCACCCCCCTGCCATGGGCAGGGACACCTGGCACTAGAGCAGCTTGCTCCCAGCCCCAGCCAGCCTGGCCTGCAACACTGCCAGGGATGGGGCTGCCACCACCTCTCTGGGCAGCCTGAGCCAGATGCCTTATTTCATCTTAATTACTGCTCTTCCATCTGTTTAGTTAACTTCTCTTCCCAGGAAATAATGACTATCTCTTCCCCACCCCCCCCGATTGTTGTTATCTTCTTGCTGAGGGATAGTCTGGTATTTCTCTCTATATATCTCTATACATAGCTTCTGAGTCTAAGAAATACTGGGAAAAATATATACATACAAACAAACTTTAAATTTTATGCAGAATTTTTGTTCTTGTAAATATAGTGAATTACCTGAGCATTGCACCAGATGTATTATAGACCTGGTCACACATCCACAGACTTTAGAATAATATTTCCATTGGACTGATTGGATAAAAAAGAATAAAATCCAGGGAACAATATGCTACTAGCAGCTCTTAATTTTGATACGGACTTCAAAACCTGTTCTGAAACCAGTACTACCTCTCTATCTTGTATTGCTAGCATTTGTTTCAAGAGAATCCAAGAAATTTAAAGCAGTACATGACTGTATTCAATAGGAAAAGATGGTCAAACAAAAAACATGTAGAGTGTGATATGGTCAAGTGGGTGTACTTTTTACTGGTTATAGAGTTGTTCATAGTCAGGAGGGCAGGTGATTTTTGAAATGTGTACATGTGTCTTAAGGAAAAGAATTCACTAGAAGGAAAAAAAAAAACAACCTGGCTGTTGGATTGGCATGTGGCAACAATAATCTCAAGCACTATTCCCAACTCTGTGCAGGCACAGTCTGAAAATCACTTGGGGTCTCCTGTGGCCCCAGGTGCAATAACTGTGCTGACAGCAGAGGGAGCATTAAACTCATTGCCCACGGGAAAGTGTGGGGAGTGATACCCATATTCCTAGAATCCTTGGATGGGTAGGATGAGCTCATTAGCCTTCTGGCAGTCATCCTAGGAGAAGGACAACTCTGATTCCAAACCTGGGCAGATGGAGCTCATTTAGCCCTGTGAGGCCTTCCAGCTAAGAGAAGGACACTCTAATAAAACCTCCATCCTAAGGACCTTGCTTGAGGACCTTGCTAGACCCTGGCAGATGAACCTTAGGACTAAAGGGTGGGTCCAGCTCTGCGCATGCTGTGTCTCACCTAAAAAAAAATCCATAGCACAGGCTCGAGGGTGCTATCTGCTATCCTCTTTTTATCAGCGTGCTTGGAAAAGGCGCTGATGAGGAGCGTGGGTGGAGCCCTCCCTGGAGCTTTGTTCGTGAAGCCTAGCCACACCATTCCCAACTCTGTCATTTGTAAATTGAATAAATTTACTTTCTGTTCTATCATCTGAGACACTGCTGAGAATATTGAATAACACCAGACCTGGAAGGATACTCCTGACATTTTCCAGAAGTACCTCCTTTAGAGCCTTTTTCACCTAACTGTATGTGAAGCTTAAAATGGATACTAGCTCAAAGAAAAGTTGTGCTCTTGAATTGTCTTTCCTCAGTGCATGCTACCATTGTAAATGTTAACAGATCTTGGGAGTTCAGAGAGAATTCTGATATTGGGTTGGATTTAAAGCCTTTGAGGTCTTGAGAAGATATATTTGAAGGGAAGAATACCTGTGCATGTGAGTATGTATGTGTAGTCTAGGAAGGTAAGGCAAATTTCAGCATAAACCTTTCTGTTATATTCATTAAGCATCTATGATTTCAGTTTTTTAAATAAGGAGAAAATGGCTATACTGGGGGTGGGTTGTTTACAGCTGTTGTTCAAAGTCCCCTAATTTGGAGTTGTCATGAAGAAGAAACAGAAGCACTAGTGTAAATGAAATCTGTCATTGTTGTCATCAGACTGGAATCTTTGTTGGTTGAATTTATTTCAGTTTACATGGTCAAAGACCTCTTTCAAACACTGAAAATGACCTAAGAGAACCTCTTTTCTCACCAGGGGAAAATTGTATTGATTTTATACTTTCACAAGAGTATATGGATTTGTGTTTAAGTCAGAGTTTTACCATGAATGTATTTGACTGGGTCAATCTAACATACTCATACTGGCTTTCATAGTTGCCAGCATCCATAATGGCACTCTGATACCATTATACAGTAAAATAACTGAAATCTCTCAGGTACCTTGGTTGTCATGGTTATTAAATGATGACTCTTCAACAGCAACTGTAATTTCAAAATTCACAGTTTTATGAAAAAAATAACTGCTAAATATATGTTACCTACTGTAAGTTAAATTTGCAGTATTATGGTGAACATAGAGAAAGAATAAATTTTGCTACAGGAGGTGTGCTAAGCAAGTATTTAAAAGCACATCATGATGGATAATGAATAATACACTGAGTGTTTCCAAAACACAGAAGTAACTAGAATGGAATGAGCTCTTTCAAAATCTTCATCTGAAGAATAAGTCTCTATTCTTTCCTGTGATTTAACAGTTCATGGAATCTCCTAGCATTTTTATAAATAACCCATCATCTCATTTGTTTGTTTTTTTTCCTATTTTTTTTTTCTCATCAGTGTAATTTTCACAGCTTGCATGATCTTTAGAAGTAAATTGTTACATTTCAGTCCTTGAGCCAATGCACTACACTTTTTCCTCCTGTCATGGTTTGGTGTTTGTTTGCAATGCTTAGAGATCTCTGCCATCTCAGTGTGTACTGCCAGTTCTCACACAGTTCTGTGCTGTCACTCACCTGTCTATTTTCTTAAGGATCTGCTAGATGTAAATTTATTTTTAATTTAGTAATCTTAATCTTTTCTACTTAAAATCTCAAGTTGGGACTGTTACTATGGCAGTAATATTTCTGTATACTTTAGAAGCAGTAAAAAAAACCAATCCAACAGTTCAGAGCTTATTAAGGGAGATATTTCTAGTGACTGTGTGCAGAATTAAGAAGTGGGACAACGCCCAAACTGCTTTGTGTTATCTGAAACCAGCCAGTTCCTTCAGCTCCTGCAATGCTCCTTGACTTCAGACAGCTACATGTTCCCTTTCTTGTAGCTGCCTTGCCTTCCCATTGCTTCAGTGTAAAGACATTGCCATCTTCAAGCTGTCACCTTTGTTTTTAATAAGGCATAAATGGCAACAGTTAAAGTGAGAGGCTAAGGCAGAGCTCCCATACTGGGGCACAAGACATATGAGGTTATATGACAATTACCAAAAAGCAATTCAGAAACATGTCTGCTGGGTGATAAAAGCAATGTTTCTTAGAATCATCTGTCTGTTTTCAGATTGTAGAAATAACCTGCCTTTGATGAAGGTGATGAGGCTGATTGTTGGTTGTCCCTTATTGTGGATGGAGTTCTCGATTTGTTTCTTATTACACCTATGACTAAAATTAGAGATGGATTTGATATGTTATATAGTGATTCTGAAAGGGAAATACAGAATCCTAGAATCCTAGAATGGTTTGGGTTGGAAGGGAACTCTGGAGCTCATCTAGTCCAACCCCCCTGCAGTGGCCAGGGACATCCCCAACTAGATCAGCTTGCCCAGAGCCCTGGCAAGCCTCACCTGCAATGCCTCCAGGGATGGGAACTCAACCACCTCGCTGGGCAACCTGTGCCAGTGTTCCACCAGCCTTGTGGGGAGGAACTTCTTTCTAATGTCCAGTTTAAAATATGTCTAAATATGCTTGTTTCAGACTAGAAAGAATGGAATAGATTCAATAAGCTTTTCAAAGGTGAATCTCTTCTAGTTTGTCTTGTTTGTTTGTTTTTATTATTATTATTTGTTCTTTTGGAACATTTTTACTCCCAGACTTAGGGAATAGTCAAAGCAAATACTAGCTCATCAAAATTTATTTGCTCAGTAGAAATTCCAAATTACCTAGCTGGTATTTACTTCCTGTAGGGTTTTGTTAGTGGTGTTGGTTTGCGGCATTTCTTTCCCTTGCTGTGGTACTTTGTTCTGGTTTTACCACTCTGATGGCCCACTTCTTGCCTGTTGGACAAGTGTCTTGTTTGATTTCCTCCACTGCTCATTGGAATTGAAGCTGTGCTAGTCTGTTGAGAGTGTGGCAAGAAAACATTTTTAAACAGAAGCAACCCATAAGAATGAAAAGTGACAGCAGGCTGGGGCTGTTGTCTCCCTGGTGCAAGGGGAAGAGCAGATATGTTTTGTTTCAATTCTAAAAGAGTAATGACCCTACTGAGAAGAGTCATTGCTGCTACCTCCACTAGAAAGAAGCCTGTAATGTACTGAGATGCTCTCATCCCCATCGAGGAGTGCTTCTCTTGTACCTACAGATGACAGAAATGAAGCAGTGGAGAGAAACAAAGGGGTGAGCAGCTCCTTTGTGAGTTTGTGTGTGTTTGAAATGATGCCTCTTCAGCAATCATTTTTGTTGCACCCCACTCTTCTTAAATGGAAGAGAAGAGGCCACAGGTAAGGTCAGGATTTTTCTTGAAGAGATTTTGGTATGAGTATACTGTTCTGAAACAAATGGAGTCTTGTTAGTAATAATACTTTGAAGGGAAGAGACTTTTTAAGCGGTCAGACTGTGATAGGACAAGGGGGAATGGTTATAAGCTGAAGGAGGGGAAATTTAGACTGGAGATTATGAGGAAGTTCTTTACCCAGAGAGTGGTTAGGCACTGGCACAGGTTGCCCAGAGAGGCTGTGGATGCCCCATCCCTGGCAGTGTTCAAGGCCAGGCTGGATGCAGCCCTGGTTGACCTGGTCTAGTGATTGGCATCCCTGCTCAGTGTGGGGAGGTTGGAACTAGATGATTTTTAGAGTACCTTCCAACCTGGCCATTCTATGATTTTTAATAATCATAATCACAATCATAATTATCGTAATACATTTTCTTAAATTTCTTTTTTAAACCATCCAAATAGCCGAAATGCAACTTCTACCATGCCTGTACTCCTCTTTTTATTTTCAGGCTTCTGGATGACAGATGAAGTTACTGATGAGAATCTTATTTCTAATGAACTGAACTATACCAACCATGTCCAGTTGATACTGTCTTTTTAAAACCAAAATTTTGCTAATCAGCTATCTGATAAAGTACACTTAGAAGAATCTTCTATTGTCTTACTGTAGAACAAGCAACTGCAGAAGTGAAAATTCAATGTCAGCATCACATTGCTGGTGAAGCTATGTATATATACTATAAGCCTCATAGCAAATAGAGGGTTTTTTTCCTGTTGTGGTGAAGCTGTTAGTTGTGTAGTAAGCTCAAATCAGTCTAGCAATTAAATGATGCTGTATTTTTTTCTTTTAAGAGAACTATCTGTGAGACAAAAGATAATAATTTGGCCTCAACTCAAGAACTGAGAAGATATAACTAGGAATTTTATATGATTTCCTTGCAAATGACAGTTTTTAAAGAGTGTATTGAATAACATGAAGTTGAGACTCATTCTTTGCAAATAATTTTTCCAGTAATGTTTGTAAAAGATTCAATTCAAAATTTTCTACATGGTTTTATTGTAGCTGATATTAACAGGACATGGTAAGGGAATATTGAGATTGGTTTCTGTTTCTGATTTATATCCCATGTGCTCATGAAGATTATGCGCCTAACAATGTTTCATAGAATAGATTCCATAATCTATTATTTATCTAGTCTTTTTGGTGTCATAGATCTTCATCCTACCCAAAAGAGGGACGCTCTTCCACCTAAATTAAAGGAAGATAAGTAAATATATACATAGCTGTAAGTGGGGAAGTAATTGTGCTTCTGAAATGATTTTATTTTCTATGTAGCATTTTAATTGTTCTTTAGCCAAACAGTGTATCACTGAGCCAGACTCTGATCTCTAAGTAGGTGCCTTCCAGCAGTGTTTATACTTTTCAAAGTCACAGTTCATTACTCTAACAGACACACCAGATCATAGAATCATAGAATCCTAGAATGGTTTGGGTTGGAAGGGACCTCTGGAGCTCATCTAGTCCAACCCCCCTGCAGTGGGCAGGGACATCCCCAACTACATCAGCTTGCCCAGAGCCCTGGCAAGCCTCACCTGCAATGCCTCCAGGGATGGGAACTCAACCACCTCCCTGGGCAACCTGGGCCAGTGTTCCACCACCCTCGTGGGGAGCAACTT
>VWZO01021966.1:98861-109591 GCA_013396975.1 Bucco capensis | reverse complement strand
TTTGTCAGACAGGATCTACCCTTAGTGAAGCCATGCTGACTGTCTCTGATCACCTCCCTCTCCTTCATGTGCCTTATCAGACCTTGTAGAAGAATCTGCTCCATGATTTTCCCAGGCACAGAGGTCAGGCATGCTCTTTACAGACTATTTCCAAGTAAGCATCTCTCACTTCCAGGCCCATCTGCACTTCATTCAAGCCAAGAGCAGTAGTTTTGCATGTTAAGTTGTCCTGGGTAAACACGTTGACCAGAATGTAGCTCCCTTGCATCTGAAGCAAAACTCTGTGGTTGATATCCTTCCATACCTTTAGCAAAGAGAGGCCATTCACAGATTATATATGAAACTGATGCAAACATCAGCTGAGCTACTAACCTTTGTATTTAGTGTAATTTTCTACTTAAAATAGGCTACTTTCATACAGATCCCTGAACAATGAACTAAAAGTGTACTTTTAAAGGATCCTCTTGTGTTACTTAAAATTTCCCTAGTTCTTTCCTGCAGGTAACTTTCTAGGAGATTTTTTTCCCCTCTTACTACTCTGTTGTGTTGGTGTTGAGGTTATATGAGGTATTGTGGACAGCACAGTAGATAGAATGCTCACCCTGTCAAGCTTTAAATGAGAATTAATAAGAGAAGATTTATGCCTTCAAAAGCTTAATATGACCCAAAAGAGTGAAAGAAAAATGTGAAGAACTCTTACTGTTTGCTTTTCAAGTAACTTGATGAAGATCATAAAAAGCCTGTAATTGGCTGAAAATAATAATCTAATTTGCCACTTCAGAATCAAACCATAACCATAACATTTTTAACCTCTGACCCACAAAGTTTTTAATTTATAATAATACTCTAACACTGCTAATTACAAAAGGGAAAGAAAGATGTCTTCTTAAAGCTGGAGTAAAATTTGTGTAGGATGATAATAGCTAGATTCAAGAAATGGCAACTACTTAAATGAAAATTTTTTTGAGAGTATCATTGCCATTGAGTATTTAAGAAGGTTAGATTTGTTTCTTTAATAGGTTTGGAAAATTCATGTAGGATTTTCTCCTTCCGCCTTTCTTAACAAAGAAATAAGTTTGCAGAAAGTCTTTGAAGCTATCTGCCTTAATCAACTTTAAAGTCCTCCCATAAGGAAGATTTACATGGCTCTTCTTGTTCTAAAGGAATTCAATATGAAGGAGAAAATCTATGCTTTATTGGCTGGAGACTGTGTAGTAGATCCCCAAAGGCAATGGTCCAGTGCAAGATGTCAGAAGCTTTGAGTTGTCCAAGCTGTGAAGGTCTCTGAAGAGTGTCTTTTTACAAAAGACCTCCAGAGTTGGTTTTGATGGCTTTAGTAGTACACCTAGGATAAAAAGTATAAAAAAAAGACAAAGAAAAGAAAACATGCCCAACACTATATAAATGAGGAACAGCTATTCCAAGTCTTTGTCCTTCAGAAGTGATGTATTACCTTATGTCGAGTTTCAGCCTTGGAAAAGGAAAAAGCTGTGCACATTTATTCTGTTGAGATGTTTGGTCCATTCCCTGAAGAAATTTATTTTTCTAGTGTGAGAGAAAACCAAATGCATTGACTTTTTGTGTGTGTATGTGGAATAGTTATCTGCCAAGTACTGATTTGAATCAGATCAGCAGAAGACCTGAGGGTGCTGATCAGCAAGAGATTCAGGGGTGCTGCTGGATGAGAAGCTCAACATGAGTCACCAGTGTGCACTTGCAGCCCAGAAAGCCAAGCCTAGCCTGGGCTGCAGCAAGAGAAGCATGGCCAGCAGGGGCAGGGAGGTGATTCTACTCCTCTACTCCACTCTGAGACCTCACCTGGAGTACTGTGTCCAGTTCTGGAGCCTCCAGGAAAAGAAAGATATAGATATGCTGGAAGGTGTCCAGAGCAGGGCCACGAGGATGCTCAGAGGCTGGAGCACCTCTCCTATGAGGACAGGCTGAGAGAGTTAGGGTTATTTAGTCTGGAGAAGAGAAGACTCTGAGGAGAACTTCTTGTGGCCTTCAGTATCTGCAGGGGCTACAGGAGGGCTGGGGAAGGGCTTTTTATGCTGTCAGGCAGCAATAGGACTAGGGGGTGTGGGCACAAGCTTGAGGAAGGTAGATTTAGGTTGGCTGTTAGGCAGAAGTTGTTCCCCAGGAGGGTGCTGAGCCACTGTGCCAGGTTGCCCAGAGAGGTGGTGGCAGCCCCAGCCCTGGCAGTGTTGCAGGCCAGGCTGGCTGGGGCTGGGAGCAAGCTGCTCTAGTGCCAGGTGTTCCTGCCCATGGCAGGCACAGGGGTTGGAACTGAAGGAGCTTTAAGGTCCCTTCCAACCCTGACAATTCTGAGATTCTATAATCCCTCTAGAAGTATGTATTGGGAAAATAACTAATATCAGCAAATAAGCTGGATACAGGGAAATACCTTTTGGATTTAATAATAATGTAACACTTGTAATTTGATTTGTCTATTCTGAATATCGTTGTTAACTGCATTAGCAGTATGCATGAATCTGGCTTTGAAGTAACCATTGGCAGCAAGTTGTTCCTCACCTATTGATAGAGTTGATCATTTTGCAGAAAAAAAACCACCAGAAACAAACAACAACAAGAAAAATATCTTAACTGAACAGCTGCAGAGTTGATCTCATGCTTTTCTTGATAGACAGTATTTGTATCCTTTTGCAAAATGTGGCAGCTTTTAACAGAGAAAAGAAAGTGACAGGCCAGTTTTTTAATAGCCCTCAGGCAGGATGTGAAAGAGCCAGTCAAGCTGCTGCTGCAGTGTGTATTGAAGATCAGAAAGATGGTTCATGTCAAATCTTCTCTTGTGAGCCAGTGCATTTGAAAAGACAAGAATTCTGCCTGTCTTCTTCTTTGCGTTGAAATATGACAGGTCTTGGAGATCTGGGCAAAGGAAGATTTCTCCTCTGTACGACAGACCCTGCAACTGGGTGGCAGTGTCAATCTGCTTGAGGGAAGGGAGGCTTTCCAGAGGGATCTGGATAGGCTGGATGGCTGGGCCAAGGCCAATGCCATGAAGTTCACTAAGGCCAAATGCCAGGTGCTGCCCCTTGGCCATAGCAACCCCCAGCAGTGCTCTAGGCTTGGGGAGCAGTGGCTGCAGAGCTGCCAGGCACAGAGGGATCTAGGGGTGCTGATTGACANTGGGGAGCATCATTTAGCAGGTTGCTAGGGCTAGGACAAATGCTGCACTGATGATCTTCAAGGTCTCTTCCAGCTGGAACTGTTCTGTGATTCTAACTGTTGTCAGCACAGAATTTCCCTCTCACAGGGCTGAGACAAACAGGATTCTTCATCAGATGAGCAGAGTAGGCACATTGGGTCCCCTAAGGGATGTGCACTGGAGAGCAGCAGTCTTAAGAAGGAGGTAGCTCTGTCTGGTTTCTTGGGAAGCAGACCTATGCTTATCTTCCCAGTCCTTGGGAAGTGAAACTACAGTGACTCTTCTGAAGGCACAGGAATCCTCTCTATACATACTTCAATTCAGATTTTATTTTAACCTTATCTGGAGGAGGCATCCTAGATGCATTTAGTCATCTAATTGTTTCTTTAGGAATGTGAAGAAGCTCAGGGATATGAAGTGACTTGCTCAAGATCGCATGGCAGGTCCTAACCTGTCATCTTCTGGTCTGTCCCTCAAGAGTACCTCCCTCTTGCTGAGAATAAAAGGGTTGTGCTCTTATTTAGCAGAGATTAAATAAATTCCCTCGTCCATTTAGAAAATAAGGCATCTCCAAGGTAGGTCAGACTTATACTTGGTTCTGTTTGCTTGATTGGATACAGTGATATGTTTCCAGAAATGGATACAGGGCTGTGAGTAACATAAGTATTCATATCAAGAAACTTTCTCCTTAAAAATTGCTGAGGAGCTTTGAAGAACCTAGGAAATGTTCATTAAATAAGGTACCATTAGTACCTATTGAAGCCTCAAAAATACTGTGAATGTTTTTCCCAGTGAGAATTAAACCAGATATTTTGATAGACGGTCTCTGGAAATAGTGTCATAAAAGGAGAGTATCACAAGAAAATTGTTAACATGTCATTAATTGTTTTTCTTTCTGTCCTTCATTTGCCTTTGATCTAAGAAAGTTTCTTTCTTTTTTTCCTTAGGGAGGGAAGGAGATGTGGGAAAGAGATTTACTGGGCTGAGGCCATATTTCTGCTGTTACTTGCTCTGCAGCTTCATCCAGAAGAGCTTATTCTTGTTTTTCACTCCCTCTGGGCTGACTACCTTGGGAAGTGCTTTAGATAGGAATCATGTTCCCTAACTGAATTACAGCTCCTGCTGACAGTTTCCCCAAAGGTCAGCTGTGGCTCTCCAGAGCCTTAAATTCTCTTATGCTTTGTTCAGGACTTCACTTTTTAAGGACATCCTTTATAATAGAAAGAAAGGTATTAGAAGAAGCTAATACATCCCTAAGGCAGAGGTAGCAATCCTTCTCAGTAGTCAGAAGTTAGTATTGTAGTTAAATTTGCCTGCTTGTGTGGAACATCTTTGATTCTAAGATTTCTATATTTTAACACATTTGATACCCATTCAGCAAAACAAGATAGAATTGTAAAATACATCTTTGTGACTTGGATAAAGTCACAGCAGTGGCTGTCTATGAAATGTTTCCATCTGCATTTTCTGAGTGTATTTTTCCTGTGTAAGAGATCAGAGAAATCAAAAGATAGTTTTGGGTTTTGTTTGTTTTTTTTTTAACAAAAGCAAATAGAATATTCCTTTAGTCTCTTTCTGTGTTAGGGTGCTGAGCTTTACTCTCACGGAGGCAAATATCTGCTTAGGGTCTCTGTGCGTTTACAGTAGCATAGCAAGAAGCATAATCTGGTCCCCTAACAGCAACAAAAGCTTTTGGAGCTCTTGAGATTTTTAGACTGCTGAAGCACTAATAAACTCTTTTTGTTTTGCATCCTTCCCTCTGCATTATCTTCAGACTCTGAGAAATGATAATGCTAGAGCTAATAGATTCTAACATAAATTACTTCTGCAAAATTACCTTTCTGATCACAAAAAAGCAAACTTTAAAGCACCTGTTAGCTCAAACTAAAGCCTAACTGCTGATAAAAGGGCATGTTGCATTGATTAAAAGTAGTTTTCTACTGGTAAAATAAGAATGAAAGTGTCCTTATTGGTGTAATAATTTTTGTTCAAGAATCAGGTGTGTATGTGTGTAGAAGGAGAGATCTGGGCCTCCACTTGGCCATAAGACCAAGTACCTGAGCCCTGTGAAGCTCAGCAGCCCAGCTCTGTTCTTCAGGTCTCTTTCTGTTCTGCCTTCCATCTCAATTCAAGAGTTCCTGAGTTCCAGGATGCAGCTCCTGAGCCTGAGTCCTGTCTGCTGCTGAAGTCCTCCTGCCACAGCATCAGTGGGGAGGTGCTTACCATCAAGGGGGTTTGGTTCTGGTATTGGTTTTGTGTGTGTGTATATATATATATATATACTCTCTTAATTTTCTTGTTTTTATTTTCATTAAAGTAGTTTAAGTTTCATTTCCAATTCACAAGTCTCTCTCTCTGTTAATTTCCCCTTTTCCTCCCTGGAGTGGGGGGAAAAAGGGGATAATAGAGAATATCTGTCCCTGTGTTGGTGGTTGTCCCAGCCCTAACCCTTGACATCTTATTCATATGTCTTTGTAACTATTTCAATGAATGAAAGCTTGACTTGCTTGACTTTCAGAATTATGAACATTTTCTTTCATTCTGCAGGAAGTAGTTTAAGAAGTTGTTCAGGACTGCTCAGTCAGAAATCTATTTCCTCAGTGCCATGCTGTACTGGCAAGTCCAAATAAACACAGCAGCACCTCTCATGTTGTAAAACTTCAAAAATATTTCACATCAATCCTAGTTAATGTAAAAAGGAATCATAACTGAATCTCTTCAAACTGTTGGAAAACACTTTTCCCAAACAACTGCTTCAAAACAATTGCAAACCCTGACAGATGGCAAAAGAGAAAAGGCATGTGATTGGAGGCAATGATGGAATTTATTCTACTCTTAAACATTTCAGACCTCCAGCAGGGTAATTTAACCTCCTGGCATAAACAATGTATTATAAAATTACACTGGGGGGTATATATAAACAAAGTAGTATGCTAAGCAATTTAAAATAATTGAAATACATTTGATAAGAGTAAAAAATGGGATTTATTGCTTGAAAAGAAATGTGCATTTGATTTTCTGCAAATGGTAGAGAATTTTTAGAACCCCATTCCTTATCTCTTCAGGGAATTCCTCCCCATTGGAAAGCAGAATTTGAATGCAAGATATTTCAGAGTTGGACAGAGAGGAACTTTATGGTGTAGTTTGGGGGTCTGGGGATGAGCACTCATTTTGTCATGGAGGTCATCTGTGAAATGTAGCATGTACAAAATGATTCATGTAAATTATTTTGTGCACAAAGCTTTCAAGGAATTAGAGTTTCTGAGTACAAGCATCAAAATAAGTAGCAGATGCAACATAAGCAACTAAATTGTAGAGATTTATTTAATATAGGGTGCTTCTGGGGTCGAGTAATTGGTATGCCTTTTGTTTTCAATGAGTGCATAGAAGAGTCTTATTTAGAGCTCACAGAAATCAAAAGGATCATGATCCATGTGCTTTGTGTTGTGAGATGTAATGTTTAACTCTGTTGTAGGCTCAAGAGGTCACATAAAGTTAAAAACAAGCACTTTCAAAAAGGTAGATGCAAATAAAAGAATCAGAGAAATTCTTGGACCTCTTACCCATAATGAGACTGGCTTTGCATCTTGAAGCTCTTGCTAATCTCTCAAAGCTCCTTTTAATCTTCTGAGGGATTGTTAAGTATGAACAATTTCTAACCAGCCACATCTGCCATGTTGCATTTCTCCTGCTGTACACCATGGGGATAGGATCAAGTCTATCCCAAATGGCACTCAGCACCCACAACTTTCTGCCAGCTCTTGTGTTGCTAACAGTGTCAAAATCCTGCCTGTCTGGGTTTATACTCTTTGAAGGGATGATGGCATTAAGGCAAAGCAGAAAATACCCTCCTACATGGGACTGATCTTTCTATTCTACTTCTGCCTCCCCACTTGTTCCTCAAAATGACTCTCTGTGTGGTCTCCATTGTGGATTAAGATGGACCCATGTGTAGTTTCTGCCTCTATGGAGCTGCGGAAGTACAGGGAAAGGCAGGTCTGGAAATATGGTACAAATCTGATGAGCAAAGCCAGGAATTTCTCTAAATTCTCTCTTAAATTGGCAATAATGATGTCTTCCTTAGCTGGTTTTCTGGTTGGGTTTGTTTGGTTTTTTCCTCCTTTGAACATCAACATTTGGCTATTTTAAACACAATAAAGACACTACCTTGCTTTAGACAGAGCACTGAAAACCTGGTGGGTGGCAGTGGCTTATTTTACCTTGGACTGAAGTTAGTTCCAACCAGTGATCAAAAAAAGGAAAGGCTCTATATCTGATAACCAGCTACTTCTGCCAAGTAAGAAAAAATATATTAATTTCTTTACAGATGTATTTCCCATGTCACTTTTGGGGAAAGAATTAGAATTAAACAAATAAAAAAACCCAAGGAGGCTCCATATGACCATAATCCTAATCTGGAACTCAGAAAAAGAAATTCCTGCCCAAGTATATTTTCAGCTATTGAAATGTAATGTATTTACATCAGTACTGCAATGTGATATGGATCTAGTGAAGAGTATTCTGTGGGTATTAAATAGTTTTTTTTAATAGCCATGTGCCTGTCAATTGCTTTAGGTTAACATCCATAACTGGTCATAGGTCACTAGTTATGTCCCCAGATAGTATCTTGTAGCTGGCTGCTATTTAAGAAGCCTCATCTTTTGGCCCTCTGTGTGTGTGTGTGGATATGAGAGAGAGGAAAAAAAATGTATTGATAAATTTTTACAGCATACTCTAAAAGGTGAACAGCTCTGGCCCTGTCAAGCCAAGGGAGGAAAACCATTTATCCACCTGGTCTTTATAAGTGTGGCTTGCTCTTTTATTTCTGCTCTTTCCCTTCTAACTTCTCCTTCCATATTGGTTGTACATTTAGCTTTGTGCAGGATGAAAAAGGTGGGGGTTTTTTTCAGCTTCAGAGGATATCACCTGTGTTTTTCACATATTTCATGCCTTGTTAACCTTATATATAATTCAGCACGCCAAAGGCAGTTTTTAAATGAATGTTGCATACTGTGACCAGTTATGATCTTCCAATAAATAAGTCCTGCCTGCTTTTATACATTTAGTATTTTCTTACATCTTCTCTTTTTCTTTTGAAAAATGTGCTTTCCATCTAGCAACAACATTCAAAAAACAAACCACTGACTTCTGTGTATAGAAATAATTAATTTGTGATCCGCGTATGCTCTTAGACATGCCTAGAAAACACAGAGTTTGAGTTGGACTTGGGAGAAATGAGTGATTTGCTTGGCTTTATTAGTCCTGAATTTCCCTTTTTATTGGCTATGGGAGTGCATGCCCTAAATTTCAGCTTGTATATTACCCCATTTTGAAGGGCTTACTTCTGAGTAAGAATGTGTCTTTTAATAACTTATTTGATCAGTATGGAAGTCCCTTTCCAAATGAAAGATGTTTCCAGTGTTCTTGTACTAATTGGGTAGATGGATAGGTATTTGAGCTGTAGTAGATACTTCTGTACAGATATACGTAAGCGTAACAGAAATAGGGAAACAGAAACAATGGGTAAGCCAGCCAGCTCCTTTACACAGGCATTCACAGTACAGTTTCCTCTATTTACCATAGCATTAGATGGGTCAGAAACCTCTGGATCCAGAAATGTTACAGATATTGCTCTAAATGTTCTGATATTTACTTCAGCAGCAAGATCACAGTTTGGTGAGATGTAGTAGTGAAGGCTGAGATGATTTAGACCACACAGAGAAACAGTTGAGGTCACCTGGAGCATTTGTGCCAGTACAGTCAGTTACCCAAGCTAGCCACCAGAGCCTTGCAGCTGCAGCTGGCTTTAAGTCTTTCCTCTCTGTTCATGATTCAGTGGTGGAGCAGAAGAGGCCATGGTTGGACCTACTGATTGGTTCCATGTTTAATTTTTCAGTAATAAATATGCATATCAGCTTCATGTGTTGACAGCTGATATTTCCTAGGTATAGATTACCTTCTAAAACTAATGATTCTGAACAACTGATTGTAAATTATGAATTCTTGCATAGCATGGAGTAAACAGGTAATTTTATCTCACCACTAGACTACAATTCTTCTCTCCTTTGACTGCTTCCATGGGACCCCTTTGGCTGTAATGAATGTTACATTAATATGCAGAAGAGAGAGACAACAAAGCATAATATTCCTGTGAAGCTGCAGGGATTCACTCTTGACAATCCCAGTGGAAGCATTACAGTAATCTCCTGGGTACCTGTAGAGAAAGGATTGCCTTAATGGGTGCAAGTGTTCTGTGAATATGTTAGTAAATCATATGTGGAATTGTCTTCTGACTCACTCTTCCATATCTCTCTCTCTCTCTTGTTCATCTTCATTGAAAGGTAGCAGCAAGTCCTTTACTGTGGAAAATTTAGTCTTTCATACCACTGGAACATTTTGCCTATTTGTCTTCTCAGCAAGCATAACAGCCCACTGTGTTTGAGAGATGGTACAGTATTGCTTACCTATACTGGATTTTTTTTAATCTTAACAACAACAACCAAAGTGCCACTTGAAAACACCATTAATGTCAGGGCATAAAAATAAGGCACAAACAACCAGCACTTCTGGGCTTGTTTGTCCATGACAGTCTAAGACAGCCTGTAGGAGTGTTGATACCCATGCAGACATGGATGTGGTCTTTATTCATCATCATCATGGCTAGGCTTCGCAAACGACGATCCAGGGAGGGTTCCATCCATGCTTTTCATCAGCACTTTTTACAAGCGTGCTGCTGGNTTTAGTCTGGAAAAGAGGAGGCTGAGGGGAGAGCTTATTGCAGTAATCCATATCCTCATCAGGGGAAACTGTGGGGTAGANTTCAGGTGATCAATATGGCCAAGGCTGAGCTGTTGTTTCAGGGAGTCCTTGGATCTCCTCTTTGGGGCTCCTCTCTTGCCACAGCCAGTGGCAATTGCGTTCCCCATAGAGCATAATTTTAGTTGATTTGTTTAGTCTGGAAAAGAGGAGGCTGAGGGGAGAGCTTATTGCAGTAATCCATATCCTCATCAGGGGAAACTGTGGGGTAGACACCAACCTCTTCATTCTTGTGGACAGTGATAGGACTAAAGGGAATGGAATGAAGTTGAGTCAGGAGAGGTTTAGGCTAGGTACAAGGAAAAGGGTTTTTCTCCCAGAGAATGGTTGAGCTCTGGAACAGCCTCCCTAGGGAACTGGTCATGGCACCAAGCCTTACAGAGTTCAAGAAGTGCTTGGACAGTTGTCATCGTCGTGGCTAGGCTTCACGAACGAAGATCCAGGGAGGGCTCCACCCACGCTCCTCATCAGCGCCTTTTCCAAGCGCGCTGATAAAAAGAGGATAGCAGATAGCACCCTCGAGCCTGCACTATGGATTTTTTTTAGGTGAGACACAGCATGTGCAGAGCTGGACCCACCCTTTAGTCCTAAGGTTCATCTGCCAGGGCCTAGCAAGCTTGGACGCTGGTAGTGAAGTCCTTAGGACGGAGGTTTAACCTCTTACATGGAAGGCCTTACAGGGCTAAACGAGCTCCATCTGCCAAGGTTTGGAATCAGAGTTGTCCTTCTCCTAGGATGACTGCCAGAA
>VWZO01021966.1:73390-88045 GCA_013396975.1 Bucco capensis | reverse complement strand
GGGATTGGAGGGGACAGAATATCTTGATCTTTTCCCCTTTTCTTTTAAACACATCCAATATGTGTCTTAAAATAAATGTGCCTATATATTGGGCCAGTTGTTAGAAAAGGCTCAGATTTTAATTCTGCTGGCTAGTAAAATTTAGCAAGGATATCAGTAAACTGAGAAAGCTAAATTCTTCTGCTGAGAATATAAGAGACTTCTGTAGATGCACTATAAGAAATCAGGATGTCCAGGAGAAAGCAAGTATTGCTTTGTATAACAAGGTCTCTTTAGTGCATAGGAATGTGGCTTCAACAGCTGCACTCAGAACTAGCTGCAGTGTGTATTAAGAGTACTTGCACTGAAAGGAGAGATGCCCTTATGAGGAGGTGAAAACAGGAGAACAAACCCTACAGACAAATGGCAGTAGATGTTCTGCTGTTCCAGGGCTCACTGCATGCACCTCTGCTGTTTCTCATGCAGGCCAAGAAGCATTTTTGCAGTCACTGCTGACCTCACATTCATGGGAGTTTTAATCCTAAGTGATAAAAATGGCAATGCTTTAAAATGGCATTTTCATTTCTCTTCACTGTGAGTTTTTCCTTATTAACAAGACCTAGATGTCTATTGTATTGTATGGCTAGGCTTCGCGAACGAAGATCCAGGGAGGGCTCCAACCACGCTCTCCATCAGCACCTTTTCCAAGCGCGCTGATAAAAAGAGGATAGCAGATAGCACCCTCGAGCCTGCACTATGGATTTTTTTAGGTGAGACACAGCATGTGCAGAGCTGGACCCACCCTTTAGTCCTAAGGTTCATCTGCCAGGGCCTAGCAAGCTTGAATTTAATGCTCCCTCTGCTGTCGGCACAGTTATGTCACCAGGGGCCACAGGAGACCACAAGGGATTTTCAGACTGCGCCTGAGATGTCTATATTGAAGGTCATATAATAAACAGTTGCTCCAAATCTTAATTACATTTACATCTCTTGCATTCATGCAGCTTTTATCAGTGAGCAGTCTACTGAAGAAGTTTATTGGCAAGAACCTTTATGGGATTGGCTAAAGCAAGGCAGTGTTTCGCAAATTTCATGTGCACCTTTCCTAAATGCTTTTTGAAGGAAGACATTCCTTTTCTGTCATCACTCTAGGTTATGAATTAAAATGTAAGTCAGGGTCACTCTGTTCAGTGGAGATATTAACAATCTGCAGGTTCTAGGGAGGACTTCAGGTCTCCAGGAACCTCTGCATCGTGTCAGGTCAAAACAGGTTTGATTTTGAATGTTAAACATGTAAAATAAACTCATTCTACATGACCTGAAAGTATAGCCAAGGTTCATTTGTTGAAATAACTGAGCAAATAATTTCTGCTAATGAAAATATTGTTTAAAAGATTTGGTTCATTCAGAGAGGAAGGAATGAAATTTCAAATGTGATAACATCTAGTTAACTTGGATCTACTTACAATAAATCATTATTCTGCTGATGTACTCTGTTAGACAATCTCCTAGAAGCCCAGGATGGTAACTCAAGATGCCTGAACTTATACAGTCAATGCTTGCTGTAGAAGTGTATCAGTTCAGTTATAGCAATAGAATTCCGTGCATGCCCTGCAATTCCAGTATAAAGGGGGATGGGGTGTGCCTGTGCATTTGGGTGCATGCACAGAGTTGTGCTAAAAGGCTTCTTGCTCTACATTCTTCTGTGGTTTTTTTAACAGTTTGGGAAGCAGAGCTAAAGGAAAGCTTGTTTTCCTAGGAAAGGAAGGTTAATACAAAAAGGAGGTTGGTTCTCCTCTCGGGTAGGTGGCCAAGGATCACCATGTATCTTGAACAATCTTCTAGTGTATTCTCTGGCTTTACTGTTCATCTACTAATAGCCAATCTGTGATACCTAACTGTGAACACACATATACCTGAGAAGAATGAAATCTTGTGAGGTTAATCCATCGTAATCCTTTGGTTGACACCTTTGCCAGCTGCTGCTTCAAGTTTCAGATTCCTCAGGCAATCCTCACATGACCTGTTTCATTTTTCTACTGATAACACTTAGAAAAAATAGTAGATGTTTTCATAAGGCAAAAGTATTTGGAGTTCAATATACTCCCAAGTGTATATATTTTGAATCTCTTTCTTCCAATTCCAGATACATTTAGGGGACGTTAGGATACCTAGGGGAGCTTTTCCTTTGTAGAAATGAGATTCTGGGAAGACATGAGCTGACACTGCATGCTGAAGATGTATGTTGATTAGATGTATACAGACCTTCTTAACAACTTAAATTCTGTGTGGCTGTAATGACAAGTTATCCAACTAAATGGCCTTTTTTCTCCTCCTACCTTTCATAGGCTGGCTGGTGCATGGAAGAGACTTTCTCCTTTGCTCTGTCCCTGCTATTACCCACTCATATGGGGAAGTCTAATCCTCACAGCAGGTGACCCATCATGCTGATCTCCAGATTGTATCTAGCTATACAAGTGTGTCATGCCAGAGCAATCTCTTGCTCTCTTGATTCCCTTGGCTGGAACAGGGAACAGGAATCAGAGCTGAGCCTGCTGATTAGTTCTTAATCATATGAGAAGCCCTACTGAACTGAATCACTACCACTCACCGTGACTGCACGTGTCATCACTTAACCATCCTAAATTAAAACACTTTAAAAAGGCTTGGCTTGATATGTCTCAGTAGATAACTTAGCACTTTGAAAAAGCTGTAAACAGTTTTTTCTGTCCAGAGGGGTAAAATAATACATGAGAGTGCTGTTTTCCTTCTATTTATTAACCTCTAGTTTTGATGGCTTTTACTGATGTTTCTGTATAGTAGCTGATTAGGCCAATTTTCCACTGAAGCATTAGCACTTCAAGTCCACTGCATCTTGGCCCAAGAGATGGCATCCTTGAGATGAATTGTGCACAGTGTAAGAAGTCAGTGAAGCAGCACTGAAGTAGTTAATGCCTCTTGGCCTCGATTACAGTGCAGCTGGCCCAAATCAACATTTGTAGTACAGAAATTGCTGCAGCTCAAATCAGCCAGACTTCTGAGAAAAGGATCAGAGTGGCCTTTTTGCCAGATGGGTAGGTTAAGATGACCCACTTTAACTGGATGCCTGATTTAAGTGGAACACTCTTTTTTAATACAAGTCTCCTTTTATCTTAATGGTATCGGCAGAGCAGCCCATTTGTCTCAATTTCCTTCCAGCAACAATTCTTAAGCCAAAACTTGAAAGCTGCAAATTCTACTGTACCCCAGAAAAATCATGTACCTTAAGCTTATTCAGATTTCTGCACAAGGTGACTAATTTTCTGTCTTGTCTCTTCCTGATATTAGAGTAGAAGTACGTTAGTATCATTGATATTTTCACACCTAGGAAACAGGGAAAAAGCTTTTTGTTTTGCTTTTAAGTACAACAACATGTTGTGCTATGAATACTTTGAATGTAACATGATTTGTGAATTCCAGGTGCTTGCTATAAACATGATTCTCTTATCCAGCCTAAACTATCAAATAGACATAGTACTTTAAATTAATATAACATTTTTCACTGGGTAGGAATACAAAATGCAATGAAACCTCTATCACTGCTCTTTTCTGATTTTGAGGAAGTTTGAGCTGAATAATCAGCACACTTACAACAACTTTCAGAGGAGCTGACCTATATAGTACAACTTGCTGCTGTTTTTTTCTTATCAGTAAATTCTTTTTACAGCAGAAATAATACTTTAGTAGTATTCTAATGTGAAATGTTTTACTTCCAATAATCTTCTGGTATATCCATTATGGTACATTGTTTTAAGCCTGAGGAAGCTCTGCTGATAAAGGTCTCCCTTTAGGCATTTGCTGCCAACAAAAATGGCAGAGGATTCTCTGATTCATCCTTCAGTAAAATTAATTCAAGCAAATTCTAGAAATATGAATTAAGTACTTGTTCTTCCTATTTTTATACAGTCATTCCTAGAACTTAAACATGTTCCTACGTATATAGAAAACTGGATACATTAGTATGGATACATTGCAGGAGAAATTAGTGTCCTTCATGAGGGGGTTCAGGGACATAAGGGAGAGAGGAAGGTGGTGGAGTGTTTCTTTCCAGATCTCAATAAGAAAGGACTGATAAAAGGCAGCTTATTAAAACAGGAGAAATAGAGAAAGCCAGTAAACCTTCTGTCCTTTCAGACTTGGGGCACTCCACAATTGCACTGCATGGCAGAGACACTGGATGGATCTCTTCCCATGGCATGCTGTGCAAATCCTGTCTGTGGGGGGCAGCTCCTCCGTTTTGGTCATTCATGCAATTATGTCATTTTCTTAAAAGAAAACAACTCTATTTGTAAAGGATGTTAGCATGAGAACCTCTTTCTGCACTTTTAGACAAAAGCAAGGCCTTGACATGAGCAAACAGTGCACGCTGGCAGTCCAGAAGCACAATGGCATCCTGGGCTGCAGCAAGAGAAGCGTGGCCAGCAGANCAACCCAAACCATTCTAGGATTCTGTGATTCCATGCTAGTGGCACTGCCACCAGTACTGAGGGGGAGCTGCCTGCAGGCCTCTCTGTTGCAGAGAGATGGCTGGGGTTATCCTGCAGCCAAGAGGTGTGTGCAGCACTGCATAAGGTGGGCCTGGGCATCCTCAGGTTAAAACTTCTCTGGAGCACTAACTCCTCAGTGTGCAACATTCTTTGGGCCAGATCGACGCATTCAGCACTCTGATTCACCTGCAATTTTTCTTTCCCAAAGACCCTATAAGTTACAGATAACATTAATAATCAGATGTAGTCTGTTGGAGATCACTGACTCCTTTAATACAGAGCCCTCTACAAGGCTCCCAAGGTACTTGCTCTGCTGTGTGTGAGATTTGCCATATGGAGCTTGTATTTGCCTATAGCAGGTGAAAGCATCCTGAATCTGTGCACAGGCCACTGAGTCATTTTGTAACTCTGGAAGTTAGTCTTCCCATACATAGTTCTGCACATCAAGGAAAGTGCAGGTTTTCCATTAATACACAGGTCCCAGGATGATAGAATTCTTCTGGAGAAGATGCCTTTGGAATTCAAGTATTTCCTGACAGAGAAAGAGAGCGCAAGTGTATATACTGTGCAGAATGTATGATCCTGTAGATAATATCCTACTTTTTCTGATGAAGGCTTCTATGAAATCAGACTTTATTTTAATTTTGGTTTTTGTTGTTGCTTGGTTGGTTGGCTTTTTTGTTTGTTAGTTTATCTGAGCTTTTTCCTGAGGAAATTCAACTGGGACTAAAGCAACATGCTTGGTATTGTCAGTAGTTTCCTTCTCCCCTGTCTCCAAAAGAAACACAAACCAAAACAACTTATGATCCTCTTACAAAGGTTCAGAATTTCTGCACAAAACCTCACAGTTCAGAAGCTGTGACTGAGCTCTACATATTGCCTTAAAAGGATGTCCAACCTGCACTGAGGATTGTCTGATGGATATGTCTTCATAGACTGAATTCCAAATACTTATCATCTTTCTGCAAATATAATTACATCCTATACTCAGTGAGTTCCTTAGGCTTGAAATGTGGTTGCTATGCTTCTCCTCATTAGACAGAGAAGGCTGAAGTGTCAGGTAATGATGAAATATGTTCCTTTTTATATATATACCTCCCTCTCTTGATATTCTTTGCCTGTGAACAGCAGGATCCATAGATGCTCTGAATTTTTGCTTCAGTACTGTAATTCAAAAAATTCATAGGACAAATGCAGCCCTGGATATGTCTGGACCTGGGTAATTGTAGATTTTGCCAGGACTTGCTGATATTCTTTGCATTGACCATTAGATAAAAAAAGTTATAAAGTTTGATTATTTTACTGATTTGGTGAAGCTGTGCCTCTCTGCCAGAGTGGAGTTTGGCTCTGGACTTCAGATGGAGACAACTGAAGAGAGTTTGTCCAGGCTTAGACAGAAGGTGATTCCCCTTTGATGTTGCCACAAAGGTGCCAGTTTGCTTATCCAGTGCATGAATAGATAGACTACACACCAAATGAACTGAGTCAAGCCAAGCTTTGTTAACTTCACTAGATAATGAAGTCCAACTCAATGCTTTACCAGCAGGCAGCAAAACCAACTGCCTTGGAGAAGACATCAGCTTAGATATCAACTTTACTCTTAAAAGGTGTGTGACTCTAAACTGAATACATTAAATGCAATGTTCCATATGGGATTGGCTCCTAGACAGTGTTGATACGTAAGAAGGTGAAATGGTTAGTTTATCATAATAAGTTAGCATAGCTGGGGAGGCTTATGATGATCACTTTGGCCTATGTCAATGACAAACTCTTAAAAGTTTCTTCCCCTCAACAGCAGAACCCTGTAAGTTGTTCAGTTTGGCTTAAAGGATCAAGTAGCTTTTATGGCATTATTGTCATCATCTGAATGCAGATCTCTTCCTTCTCCCTCCAGCACCTACAGTACTGGGGTGACCACTATAAGCCAAACTTGCCCACCCCATTCCCTAAGGGAAGATCTGCATGAACATTTAAGTGACTCAAATGTAGACACAAGTATGTCTGTTGAAAAGAGGAGAGGAGGAAACTCTTTACACTTGGAATTGTATTCCCAAGACCAGCTTGGATTGGGAGAAGGAAGATATACTGGCAGTTCAGGAATATTTTTCTGTGCTGAATTTTGTTTATAAATCTAGAATGTACAATTTCTGTGTTTAGCACTTAAAAATAGGGCAGAATTATGCATTTAATATCACTTTCCATGAACTTGTTATGGGATTTTTTTTAATGGAACTAGTTGCACAACATTTGGTCACAAATCTGGTTTTCAGAGATGTTGAGTGCAGCCATTTATGGTGACTTTTTCACCTGCTCAAAGATAAAGAAAGATTAGCTCCAAAATATGCATTTATCTTGAATCCAGTACAAAATCAGAAGCAGGGGTAATGATTGAGGAAGATTGAGGGGAGGAAATGACCCTGTGTAGTAGTAAATGTGTTATCCCAAGCTTCATTTCATGTGACTATGGAATTTCAACAAATGATACCTGAGTGCCCTCAAAGAGTCATTCTCATCTTTTAGTTTTCTCAGGATTTGTGCTTTTCATTTTTTCTAACCCATGTCTAATTTGGATATTTTTTTTTAATGTACTGAGAGAATGGAAATGCATTTTGAATATTTTAGTGAAGATCCTTACTGTTTATTTGCAGTACAAATTTCTCTGGCAGCCTGGAGGAAATTGAGAATCCCCTGTGACTCTGAAGGAGCAGAGAGCGTTTGGAGTTGAGGATTGCTGCTCTGTATTGCTGTTGGCAGGACTGTTACATATTTTCCAGCTCTTTGGATTGGCTGTGATCCAAGAGCCATTGTTCTTCATCACAGGGAGTCCTTTCATTCCCTTCTACCAGTATTTGATAAGGCTTTTTTAGATTTAAAAATAACTGTGCCTCCTTCCAATGACTATTATTAGTGTGATAATCCATAGCCCCAGAAGTTCAGCTTTGGAAAGGTGTCACTACATGAATGAGTTTGCTTGCAGACTCCTGGAAGAAAATAATATGCTTCTCTATGTCATCTATTAGTTCTTAATGTTTAGGTAAAATCTTGCCTAAAAAAAAAAATCAAATATTTAACAACTAACATGAATTGAATGAAATTTTAATGGGTACTAACAGAGATCACCAAACTCTATTATTGTGTAATCTGAAAACAAAGGAACTCTATCAAGGACATAATTATCTGTCTTCTTTAATGAAACAGCAGTACTGTGTACAAACATAACCTCTAAAAAATAAACCTACAGAGAACCAGCACAATTTGTATGTGTGTTCCGATGGAAAACTGTTTCATGTTAAGCCAATCTCATTAACAATGTGAAAAAGAATAATACTTATTCTGTTGAAGTTAGGAAGTTGCATAGTTTTTCTTGAATAGATTAGGCTGTGTGTGTCCTGTCCATACAGTAATACTGCATAGCAGAGTTAATGAAGCTGTTAGCATGATCTGTCATGCCAGAAAAGATCCTGAAAATAATTAGAAAGTGACTGTGAATATTTAGATAGGGTCGAGATTAGATATGCCACATTCTCTTGTAGAAGTTTGCATTTAAAAATACTCAGTGATCTCTAGCAACTGCTGTACTTGAGTCATGAATATGGACTTCATGAAGCCTGTTATACTCCCAGTGTCTTCCTATGTTAGTGAAAGGCATGAGCTTCTCTGATACACAGATTATCAGGTGCATACAGGATTCATAAAAACAAAATAACCCATCCAAAAACAACCAAGCAAATTTTATATTGTCATTGTCATAAGAGAGCTGTCAGCATGTGTTCCCAAATGGATTTGTTAGGTGCCTGTGTATCAACTTATGCATTTTTTATCACGGAGCTAAATTATGTACTGTGGAAAAAAAGAGAGAAAAGCATGTTTGAGCTGGGCAGTATGTGGATCAGCTAATGGGGATGTGTGGGCTAAAACTGAAAAATAAGGAGGGAAATTAAGGTTGGTGCAGGAAAAACAAATTTTAATAATGTGTGCTTAGACTGTTGGTTCTGTTAATGATGACAAATGGCAAGGGGTGTTTTCATTATCTGCAAGTTAAGATTACCTTGTCTTGATCTGATGGGGAAAAAAAGCAAATTGGTGAATAACATTACAACTTTTTATTGTTTTGCCTCTAACCACAGAGAGAAATTGTAGTTAATTTGCTATATGAATCTCAGGATTATTTACTTAAAGTTGCTTAGGGATACGTGAAGATTTCAAGAAGCTATTTAATGTGAGTACTTGGGAGTAAAGAATTAATTAGACCATTTCCTATTTAGAAGGTAGACATTAAAAATACATTGTAGGATTAAGCGTTTGCACTGATAGAACCAAAGCTTAAATTCACTGAAAGAAGTGTTAACTTTCCAGAATGAAATGAAATGGAAACCATGATGAGATTCTTGGGGAATGTGAAACTCATCACTATGGAGTCAATATTTTTATTAATTTTAAATGATTTGAAGATATTTCCTTTTTTCCTACTGTAATTTGGATATACAAAGCTCTCTTGCAGGAGGCATTCCATGATCAAAATGTAATGCTCAAAGGGTTATCATAGGCCTACTGGAGAACTTTCTAACTGTGGTGAGTTGACCACTTGTGAGTGCATTAACACTGTGGTTTTAGTTTCCTATTCCTTGTTTAGCTTACAGTAAATGATCTCTGGCCTTCTGCAGTGCAAGGAAAAAAGGTTACTTAAAGCAGTGCTGTAGGCTCCACACAGCTGGACAAAACCTAGTAAGGTAATTTTGAAGATCATTCCTATGGTCATAAGCAAATGTCTGCCCCATACATACCTGTCACAACAAATCAGCCTTTTGGGTTTGTGCTAGTATTGTATGAGTTACAAAAGAGTAACTGTAGAGAAAACAGGGTGGTTTTGTGCTTGTGGCCAGAATTCTGCTCCAAGTCTATTTTAGTACAAGTGGGTTTTCTACCTTCAGCATCTCCAAGTGTAAGGTCCCTTTTGTTAAAACAGATACAGAGATGCTGCCCTAAAGTAGATCAGGACAGTCAGCCTATCAGTTCTTCCATATTCAGAAGTCTGGTTTGGTTTGATTTGGAGTAAGTGGGTAAAAATCCCTAGAAGAGGACAATGCCTGAATGCTAAGTAACAACTATAAATGAAAAACTACTGGTATGTTCATACTCACATCTTTTGTACTCCTCTTGCTGTTCCAAAGACTTTAGTCAATGCAAACACATAATTCCTCATCAATGGATGTCATGGCCAGGCTTCGCGAACGCAGCTCCAGGGAGGGCTCCANGAACCATAGAAAAGAGTAGACAACACAATGGCTCTAGAAACACTGATCTTTGGACTTTGCTTCAAGTGTTTATTTCACCAGGCTCTTTTATAGAGTTTCCTAAAGCACTCTATGCCTTTGCTAGCCTATTGTCTATCTCTCCGTCAATCTTACCATCCAAGGAGATGAGGCTGCCTAGGTAGTTAAACTGTTGGACTGATTTAAGTTCTGAATCACCAATGATGATATGAGGATGGTGAAAAACTTCTTGAGGTGCAGGTTGATATAAAACTTCTGTTTTCTTTAAACTAACTTCCAGCCCAAAAAGCTCAGCTGTGGCTGCAAAGCAGGACGTTAAATGCTGCAGAGCTACTTCTGTGTGGGCAACAAGGGCAGCGTCAGCAGCATAAAGCAGCTCCTGGACAAGATGGTGCTAAGCAAAATTAATTAAAACGGAGCAAAGGTCTTTTTGTGTAGCATCCTACTGGAACAGCCAATATAAATACACAGGAAATTAAATTTGTGAGATGAGTCTCACATATGCTTCAGCTACACCTGCAACTTTTGGTTTTTATGAAAGCTCTGTAGCAGTAAGGCCTCTCCAGAAATATGCCTTGGGCAGAATGAATTACTTTGTTTTCATGAAAACGTACTTAGCTTTAAAGAGATGAGGGCTGTATATGTCAGAAGCTTCTCAGTGCACTTTGGGAAAAGACTTTGAAGAGCTTTATTGAATGTATAGACCTTATAAAATAATGCTATATTACACATCTTATAAAGATGTTGTGAAAACATTAACAAATGTTAAATGATATGAACCAGAAAAACAAAGGGAAAGGCTAATAATACAAAAGAATAAACATGGAGTTTAAAGCTATTGTAAACTAATGCCCGTATTTAAATTAAAATTGATGAGAGATGCAGATTTGTAAATGGTATCATTCTTGTTACATTCTTCTTCTCCCCCTCTATTAAATTCTGATCTCTGGAATAAGATTGTCCCTCTTGTTTTGTATGCAAGAGTTGATTGTGACAGACTTTGTGACTGAACAGCAGATATCACAGCAGCTTTGGAAACATCATCCTGCACAACATAGCTGATTTGAATAAAAATATCTAATGCCATCCCTGTGCTCATACCCCAGTCAAGTGTCTTCCCCTGATGTTCTGCTTACCACAGACTATTTCAGTGCAGAATACTTTTTCAGAAACAAAGGCACAAAAGTGAGATCCCTAAAGCAAAATGCTGTGTGAATTATAAATCCTTAATCCCACCTCCATTCAGATGAAGGGGAGAAATGGTTGTGGCTTCAATACCTTAAAAATATGCAAGTATAAGGAAATTTGCAGAGAGAAGCAAAAAGGAGAGTGCTGACTTTGAAGACATGCGAGGCACAAATATCCTTTACTTATAATATTCATCACAGTAGAATAAATTATGATGAGAAACTGGATAGGGAATCCATCCAAAACCAACCAAAATTTAAAATATGTCAACTCAAAGTGAGCAGTAAACATATGCTACATGCTGGAGATAATAAGGTATAGGATTCCTCTGTTGTTTTAAAAAAATGACAAAAGAAAAGAAAGAAAATACACTATTAAAAAGGTTAAAGACTCAGGAGTTTGGGGTAACACATGGTAAACACAGCAACTGAATTATATCAGAGTATCCATTCCATGCAGTAATATACATTATGCAAAGGCTTTTGACCTTTAAGAAAATATGTTGATGGTTTTCCTCCGCATAGAGAAAAATGTCAGCATAGGTGTAAATAAATGTCATTAACTTTGTTTTTGTATTCCAAGTATTTCCACAAGGACCAAGATGTGCTGGTATTCAGGCACCTGAATGGAGCACATTCAATGCAGTCATTAACCCTCCTAGCTTGCTTGACTGCTCAGTCTGTCTCAGAGATGTCAGCCTCCCACATCACCAGGGGAATGGCTTCTTATCAGCTCTATACAAAATGAGCAAGCATATGGTCTTAACTACTAAAATTGCATGCATCACATGTATTCATATCATGTTTTGAAGAACTGCTTTCCCAGGGACCCAAAAAAAGTCTAGTTTCAATTTTCTATTTTATCAGTGGAAACATAGAAATATGAAAATTAGAAAATGTAGAAACAGCACTGTTTGCTTTGCTAGAGGAATGTGGGTGTGTATCCTTCATCCTTTAGATGAAGGCCCAAATTTCTTGTCTGAATGTTTCATGTTTCAGAGTATGTCTCTATTCTAAGCAATATATTGCAGTCCAGTTAATAGAAAACAATGCCACTATAAACTGAGTACCTGGATCATTTCCATGATCCATATTTCTATCTCTGGTTGCTTTCACCAAAGGGAAAAGGGAGATTTAGTGCACTTAAGATGCTGGGGAGAGAAGGTGCGGATAGTTCTTAGGGAAGCTGAGCCACAGTCCTTCCTGCTTGTCCAAATATGTGTCTTTCAGTCCAAAAATACCTTATTTCAAGAATCTGCTAATGCTCCTGTATATTTTCACCATTTTAAATGTTGAAACTATGATCTATCTCATTATTCAGTGATACACTCTGTAGTCAAGTAACAAACGGATATTTCCTTCCTTCTGAAACAGAGTTAACATTGGTGTGAAACATTTCAATATTTCAAATGTATTTTTGTTCCTTACTTTTACAGGAGCCTTTCTGAGAGTAAATGTTAATGCTTTAGTACTAATAATGAACAGAGACAAATGACTGCAGGCAACTTAGGTGTCATCAGTATTTTCATACAATTTAACAATGATTGATTGCATAAATTTTGAGGAATTGTAGGCACTCAGCATATTTTAAAAGTAGGTCACTTGTATAGGTGTAGGAGCCAAATTGAAGCACCCAAGCTGAAGAAAAAAGTCCTGAGAGTGCTTAATTACCTCTTGCATGCTAGCCTGTCCTGCAAAGCTGGATGGTCAGAGGCTGATCCCTTAGATGACCACCTTTTGTTTGGATTTTTGATCATAGTAGCAGTAGAGAGATCAGTAAGCAAAGTCATAAGAGTAAATGCCTGCAGGACTGAATCCATGGGGAAAATCCCCTAAAGTGTATCAGATTGTACTGTGGCTCAGAGTTCTGCTCCTTTCTGGTAACTTCCAGCATGCTGCCTTCCCCTCCTACACTGTTGTATTATGAGGCTGCTTAACTACTCCATGAAACTGTTGGGAAAACTATGCTGGGCTGTTTTTTTCTTTAATAGCTCATTGAAAAATTTTGAGCTGTACTATTGAGAAATTAATAAGGTGCTCAATAATGGATGATTTATAATAGATACTTTGCAGCCATTTATAAATTGTTTTGCTTTTCAGTATATGATATAATATTAATTTAGGTTTTAAGTGTGTTATGACAAAGGTTTCCTATAATTTTCAGACATTAATAACCAAATCATTCACTCTACATCAAGAGCACCTTCTGCTGTGGGCGTGATGGCTCTGGAATTCATAAAATTATAGAATCCCAGCATGGTTTGGGTTGGAAGGGACCTCTGGAGGTCATCTAGTCCAATCCCCCTGCAGTGGGCAGGGACATCCCCAACTAGAGCAGCTTGCCCAGAGCCCTGGCAAGCCTCACCTGCAATGCCTCCAGGGATGGGAACTCAACCACCTCCCTGGGCAACCTGGGCCAGTGTTCCACCACCCTCGTGGGGAGGAACTTTTTCCTAATATCCAGTCTAAATCTACTCATCTCCAATTTCAAACCATTGCCCCTTGTGCTTTCACTGCAGGCCTTTGCAAACAGGCCCTCTGCAGCCTTCTTGGAAGTTCCCTTTAGGTCCTGGAAGGTCACTAGTAGCTCCCCCTGAAGCCTTCTCTTCTCCAGGATGAACAATGCCAGCTCCCTCAGCCTGTCCTCATAGGAGATAAAATAATACATTTTAACTTTGCTCTTCACTTACATGATAAAACTTCAGCAGTTTTGGATCAGACAAAAACATTAGAAATATGCTGTTCAGGAATATTTTTCTTTCAGGGCTTGAAAGGAATTAAAATCATTGGACAGTATGATATATAATAATAGCTGTTTCCTGAAAAATAAAGAAATGGAAGGGGAAAGGATGAGTAATTGGTTAGATGCTGCAGGTCTGTCTGTCTGTTATGGTTTGGATGAAATAACGAGACTTGTGGATTGGAAAAGGCTGAATAAGTTTAACTGTTTTAATAGAAAACAATGGCAGAGGCAAATATATACAAGCATAGATACAGAGCCAGCACCAAAATCCAAACCTCCCACCTTCCCTCCCAGTTGCTATATTACCGCAGCCGAACTCCCCCGGCTGGGAGAGAGAGAAAGGGAGGAAGCTGGACCCTGGAGGGCTGGACTCAGAAGTGCAGAAGCAGCAAAGCTGGAGCGCCAAGCAGGGCTGCCAGAGAGGCGAAGAAGAGAGAGAGAGAAGGGGGGACAGCCCCCCTAAATTTATACCGAGCATGACATGTATGAAATGGAATACTCAGTTGGTCAGTTTGGGGTCACCTGCCTTGCCTGTCTCCTTCCTATAGGTGTACGCTCTCACCCTGCACACCCCCTGATTTCTCAGCAAAGCAACAGAAAGTTGACATTCCAATTCTCAGGCTGTAACCCAAACATTCAGGTTTAAGCTATTAGAGCATGATAGTGTGTTATGAAAACATACTGCCAGCTTTTACAGGAATACAATCACTTCTTAAAGGAACACTGGCCAGAAGCAACACCATCTTAGCAGAATTAATTCTGCTTCAGCCCAAACCAGGACACTGTCACATGTACTTCCTAATGCCTCTGTGCATAGGCATGTGTATATACATATATACACACACACATAGACAAACAGATCCCAGAGAGTTGTGATTGGTGGAGCAGAGTCTAACTGGAGGCCTGTGACTAGTGGTGTGCCCCAGGGGTCAGTGCTGGGTCCAGTA
>VWZO01021966.1:51549-67052 GCA_013396975.1 Bucco capensis | reverse complement strand
GGTTGATAGAGCTAGGACAAAGGCTGGACTGATGATCATCAAGGTCTCTTCCAGCTGTAACTGTTCTATGAATCTATGTTTTGCTGGGATCTTAGGTCTCATGCAAGAGACCCCAAGGCCCATGCTCAATATCAAATTCTCAAGGACTGAATATGACTTATATGGCATAGAATACCTTGTTTTGACTCTTACTAGGATGCTTGTCTACTGAAAATAGTATAACATATGGAAACGTTTATAGCATTTTAGGTAAATATTATTGTCACTTAAAAACATACCTGTAGCCATTTTTTGCACCTGTAGGATAAAAAATAAAATGGCAACTTTCTATTTTAAACTTCTGAATGAAGCAGAATATTAATAAGATATTTATGAAGAAAATCAATGTTCGGGTTCTGTTACATTTTCAGAACAAACACACTCTCTTTCAGCGTCAGAAGTGTTGCTTTTGCAATTGCAGTAGAATGGAGTAGGTAGCCAAATTTATTTTGTCATGAACTTTCCATAGTAAACTAGAGATACTCCACACTCACTTATGTTACAGGTAGAAACAGAACATGGACTATCAGGCTACTTAATACAGAACATGATTGCTGCTCACTTTTCTAATAACTTAGTGTTGTTATTTCCCTTTTGATTGTAAGTAGAGCATTAAATCACTTCTATTTTTATGAGGATCACATAAATACCAACAATAGTATTCTGACAGGCTCAGAGTCTTTGGATATCTGATTTTTTTCCAAAGCTTATTCAATTCTTACATTTTTAGAAACTTCACTGAATTTATAGAACCTCTTTATCTCTGGTTATATTATACTTCTTTCTCAAAGACATGTTATTCATTACTACTTACAACATCTCATATCTCTTAGAAGATACGCTTTATGCGTTGCTCTAACATGAAGCAACAATTAATTTTCCCTGTAGTTCTGCTCAATTTGTTGTGAAGACTTGCCTACCTCAGTGGACAGTAATTGCTCAGATCTTTTTTTTTTTTACTGTGTTCTGCACTTTCTCAAGATTCTAAGAAAGGACATTATAAATCAAAGCTTTGAACAGAGTTTCTCTTATTTGGTTTAGTCTGGAGGAGAAGAGACTCAGGGGAGACCTTATCTCTCTCTACAACTACCTGCAAGGATATTGGAGTGAGATGGGGGTAGGTCTCTTCTCCAGGGTTAGCAGTGAGAGGACAAGAGGAAATGGCTTCAAGTTGCAGCAGGGGAGGTTTAGATTAGAACTAAGGAGAAATTTCTTTACTGAAAGGGTTGTTAAGTCTTGGAATATGGTGCCCAGGGAGGTGGTGGAGTCACCATCCCTGGAGGTGTTTAAGAAACATTGAGATGCTCTCCTTAGGGCCATGGTTTAGTGGTATGTTAGTGATAGGTATGGTTGGACTTGATGATCTTAGAGGTCTCTCTTCCAACCTCTGTGATTCTGTGGTTTGGGTGGGTTTTTTCCATTTTTAACCACTGTTGAAGTTACTTTTTTTTTTCTCACTCATTTTTCTAAAAATTAAATAGACAACATAGTCCAAGGTGTTGTGCATTTTGCTGACTTCACCTAAGAAAATCACCACATTGGAACCACTTTCTGTAAAACAAGTACAGGAAAGACTGAGGGATCTGGGCCTGTTTAGCCTGGAAAAGAGAAGGTTGAGGGGAGACCTCATGGCTCTCTCGAACTCCCTGAAGGGAGGTTGTAGAGAAGAAGGGACTGGTCTGTTCTCCCTAGTGGAGAGTGATAGGACAAGGGGAAATGGATGGAAATTGCCCCAGGGGAGGTTCAGGCTAGACATTAGAAGGAATTTCTTTGCTGCAAGGGTTGTGAGCCATTGGAACAGGCTGCCCAGAGAGGTGCTTGAGTCCCCATCCCTGGAGGTGTTAAAGAGACAGGTAGATGTTGCATTGGGAGGCATCATTTAGCAGGTTGCTAGGGTTAGGACAAAGGCTGGACTTGATGATCTCCAAGGTCTCTTCCAGCTCTAACTGTTCTATGATTCTAGAACTCTATGATTCTACATCCTTTGTAGCGATGCCTGTCTCACCACAAGTATCAAACGGAGGCTTCATCACCTTGTGGAAGATTTGCATATGACAAAGAAATGTGTAGTAATTCTCTTCAGATCTTGCATTTCTTGTAACAACTGTTGTTCAATGAGACAGGTGAAGGATTGAACATGGGAGAATGTATTGTTTTGTTAAGAGTCCTCACCTATAGTAACAAATCACACTTGAGAGGTGCACTTTTCTTGCAACACCTTTCATTATTCCTGAGTAGGTCTTCCTTAGAAAGGGCTTCTAGTAGATGTATGGCTAGGGTTCACGAACGAAGATCCAGGGAGGGCTCCACCCACGCTCCTCATCAGCGCCTTTTCCAAGCGCGCTGATAAAAAGAGGATAGCAGATAGCACCCTCGAGCCTGCACAATGGATTTTTTTTAGGTGAGACACAGCATGTGCAGAGCTGGACCCACCCTTTAGTCCTAAGGTTCATCTGCCAGGCCCTAGCAAGCTTGGACACTGGCAGCCAAGTCCTTAGGATGGAGGTTTTATTAGAGTGTCCTTCTCTTAGATGGAAGGCCTTACAGGGCTAAACGAGCTCCATCTGCCCAGGTTTGGAATCAGAGTTGTCCTTCTCCTAGGATGACTGCCAGAAGGCTAATGAGCACATCCTACCCATACAAGGATTATAGGAACATGGGTATCACTCCCCACACTTTCCCGTGGGCAATGAGTTTAATGCTCCCTCTGCTGTCGGCACAGTTATCACACCAGGGGCCACAGGAGATCCCAAGTGATTTTCAGACTGTGCCTGGCTTCTAGTAGATAACTTGTTGGAAACCATGGTAATGATGTCTGCATTGCCTGGTTTCACAGTGGTAACTGCAGAGGTGTATTCATCCATTGCAGTCCATCCAGCCTCAGAGTTTGCTTAGGAGCTAAAGCAAGTTCTCAGGTTTGTAAATAGTTGCTGTTTCTCATTCCTGATAGTCCATTATCAACAGTGGTCATTTGGGACCAACATGTCACATGAGCAAATATTTATTTCTGAAGGGAAACAGCTAACTTGCAAACAAACTTGATTGAGACGCCCTCATTCCCTTAGTGGGAACTGGGCTAAAAGACTTTTTGTTACCGTGCATAATCTAGTCACATTTCCATGATGGGTTTTTTTTAGTTTGTTTTGCTGTAGTATTTCATTTCATATGACTGGCAGACTTTAAAAGTTTTTAAGTTGTTTGCTTTTCTAGGCATTTTGGTAATGTAAATCTTTAAATCTTAACCTACTTACCACTATCATTCTTTCACATTTTTCTCCTCTGAAGTTTTATTACTCTCTTTTTTTCTTCTGACCACCAAAACGCAACCCATTTTGAGTTCAGATGTTTTCCTGATGTCTTACATCATGTGGCCCCCTGCTGTCTTGTTATACTGGAAGATATGGAAGGTAGTCACTAGAAAATATGCAGTAACAGTTAATAGCAATCAAAAGAGAATCAATGTGTCTGTGTTTGCTTTGAGATGTCTAACTTGTTTTTCTTTTGTTTGTTTTATGAGGGAACTTATTAGGAACATAGATACATTTATTGATTAAACTGCCAAGGCTAGGCATAACATGATGAATAATCAAACCTGAATAAGGAAAATCACTTTAAGTGGCTAAAGTGACTGCAAGCTGTTTCCACTTGGCTTATTAAGCTGTTTTTAAGAGGAGAGTTAAGAAGGTCAAGCAGGCAAAAAAACCTGTTGTAGGGATGTTATTGTAAGGGTAGGTGTCTCTTCTGCTTTTAATTAGATGGGTATTTTGGGCTTTTGCTCCTCTGTGCCTTGTGTAACAACACCACTCATCAGAGTAATTTGACTGATATTCTTCCTGGCCTTTGCTGCCCTGCTGTAGTAAATGTTCACTTGTATGAGACCCTGAGGTAAGTCGTTTCCTCTTCCACATCTGCACAGCAGTGTGTTAGCTGAGGATGGTACTTAGCCAAACATTAGCAGCTTCATTACTTCCTTGCAGGGATTAACTTCATGCTACATTGGAAAGGTTTTACATTTTTCCTTTGTATTCTAGAGTCAGTGGTAAAATCAGAAAACTGTTAAACACAGTGATTCAGATTTTTTTCAGTACATAAGAACATCATTGTTGTTAACACACCACTGTCCTCCTTTCTTTCCTATCAAGGGAATAAAACTACTCTTTTCAATACAGTTCTTCTCTACTTCAGTTTTACTCTTCCTACAGAACTAGATAACCATATCAAGTAAAGCAGTTCAACCACAACACTTTTAAATAGATCAGCTTTACCCTTACTTTTTCACAAGGATGAAGAAGAGGTGTAAATGACACTAAATCTTGAACACTGATAGCCTGTAGGTAATTAAAATTAATTGCAAGTTTAACAGCTATTCTAAGCTATATGCACAAAATTGATAAGAGCAATAAAAACAGAACATTAAACTCATAGTTGAGTGCTAAATTGCATGTTGGGAGGTTACAAAGATGCAACCATATAGATACAGATATTTGTATTTTTGAAAGATGAGATAATAGGAAATTCAGAAGGAGGCAGAAAATAGATATCCTGAAAGTAATTATCACCAAAGAGGTTGTAATTCAGAAACCTAAAGGAAAGCAAGATATATGGGCATAAGACGAAGGGCCCAAGGGTGATCAAGATTTGGAGACTTCAGTTGGTAAGAGCCAGAAGCTTCTCCAAAGGCAGTACTTCTCTAAATTAGTATAAAATAATTATCCTTTTCATCTGATTACAGCCCAGTTCTGCAGGTATGGTAATTCCCCCAGAATTCTGTTGTAATTTTGGTATAATCGTTAAGTGCTTACAGAATCTCTAAACAGTACTTGCAATGGGATTTTAGTCTTTGTGTTGCTTTTTGTGTTACACGTTTATACCGAGTGTGTAGAAAGTCTGGTATACCTTGCATACTACCTAGCAAACCCAAAAGAGATAAGGGGGGAAACTTTGTAGAAAACTGGGGATGATCTGTAGGTTGCTATCATGATCTTAATTATTTTTTCTTTACTTCGAATTTGGGCATATTCTTATGTGTGTTAATCTGGAATATAAGGTATGTGGGAGCTCTGTGCTCTAGCTCTTCAGGAGGTGCTCACTAGAGGCTTGAGTGTTGGCAAGCTTTAGAATGCTGCTGCTTGAGCTTTTGGGATTGCTATGAAAAGTGTGGCTAACTAATCTAACAAATGTTGTCACTGAGCTGCTGCTCCAGATGCAAGGGAAACTGAAGCAAAAAAACCCCATACATTAAGGTTCAAAGTAAGATTGTCTATGAGCTAAACTTTAACCACAAAAAAGAGGACTTTCACTCTCTCTTTAATAGCATTGCACTCCATATCTGACTGCCCTTGAGGACTCTAAGACTACAGTTATTGAGAAATTGTCCACTTTCTCTGAAAATTACTTTAATTTCATTGCTAATAGTGCCACATAATTGTAACTAAATGCTGGAAAATAATCTTTAGGGAAATAAGCATCCACTGCAGAAGACTGCTGGCCTCTACCTGGTTGTGGATAAAATAATCCATCCCACTATCTACTAATACAGTCACCTGCTAATAAGTGGTAACCATCATTAGGTGTTTCATATACCCCATTCATTGTACTGTGTGTTCATAAAGTGTCTTTCTTGTGTCAGAGTTTAAATAGGAATTTTATTTGTTGTATGTAGAAGGAACTAATCCATGTGATCAACAAAAAAAAAAGCCCTGAAAAGTGTAATTTTTCTGAAGATGTCTATATTTTTTTCCATAATAGATTAAAAAAAAATAGCTTTACTGTCAACTGGATAAATTCTTTTATTATTACTTTTCAAATCCAGCATTTTTTTCACTTTTGACAACGGCTAGTGCAAAACCTCATAGATTCTGTGTACAGAATTTACACAGAATTCTTTTGGGCTGCAAGCTGTTTCCACACGGCTTATTAAGCTGTTTTTAATATCTGTACCTCATCTGTAATTCTATCACCATCATACTGCATTTTGTATTGTCCTTGGCTTTGTTCATTATTGACTTTACTCTTGGAGACAACATTACTTCCATAGAAGTATCTCGTTTGACCCAATGAATATGGAAACGTTCTCTGCTTAAAGAGAGCATTAAACTGATCATGACAATGGTTCTGGTTGAGCCTCTGTGGCCTTTGCCAGAGATGTTTCTGTGTTCAAAGTGAGAAGAAAATCCAGCACTTGTTCTGAGNTGTTAAGGGTGAGTGTCAGGAGGAGAGAGCCAGGCTCTGTTCAATGGCATCCAATGTTAGGACAAGAGGGAATGGCAGCAAGCTGGACCACAGGAGGTTTAGTATTAACACGAGGAAAAACTTGCTTGCAGTGAGGGTGCCAGAGCACTGGAGCAGGCTGCCCAGGAGGCTGTGGAGTCTCCTTGTCTGGAGCCATTGCAGAGCTGCCTGGACACATTGCTGTGTGAGCTGGTCTAGGTGATCCTCCTCTGGCAGGGGGGTTGCACTAGATGATCTTTCTAGGGCCCTTCCAACCCCTGACATACTGGGATACTGTGATTCTGTGAGAAGTGGTTGGTATTTTTTTTTCTGATTACCTGAGAGACTAGTAGATACACAGAGCTGGTCATGGTGATCATTATAGAGAACCCAGTACAGAATTTGTTTTGTCTTTCACTGTGCAATTCAGAAGACAGTAGGGAAACATAGCAGTGAGAACTAATGGAAGAAGTAGTTAGATACAAGGAATAATAGAAAAACTCAGATTTACTGAGGATGCTAGTTGTCTGAGATGGTTATCCTTCCCAGTTGCATACTCTAGGTGAATCTACCTGGCTCTAAACGTGTATTTAGACCGACATGCCAAATTCAGAGGGCTCTGATGAGTAGGTAGATATTGGTCTTCTCTGAAGGCCAAAATTACTTGACAGTATTTCTTTGTCATTTTCTTCCTCTCCATTATTCCTTGATTATATAAGAAACTCTGTGTGCTTAAAGCAATTCAACTGGTGTAGGAGACACTCCTCTTACATGCTTGAAATAGGCATTCTTTAGAAACTTCAGTCTAGCATTTAAGTACAATGCTTCTGAGATAACTTGGAGAGCTACTCTGTTGTGAAGTCAATAGTAGAATTCCTCCTGAATGTTGTAGGACTTGCATGAAGAAATACTTTCCATCTCTCTGCAGCCCTTCACATCAGCTTCTGACATCTGCAGATCTTTGAAGGTGCAAAATGAGGCAGATGAGGAGGAAACGTGTGCCTGGTCATATGTGGCACACTGAGAATGTTACTGTGTTTTGGAGTAGTTTCAACAGACTGGATCTTTCTCTTTAACTCCTTTCTTTTGAGTTCCCAGTCTTGTGACATTGTCTTGTCCCTTGGAATTCATCCCTCTCTTTAATAATTCACCCTTCGTTAATACATATTTCTATGACCAGTAAGAGAGAGACAAGAGAATTTATTGCCATGACACCCCTGAGGCATTTAAACTAGTCTGTTGCTTCCAGACTGGCAGCCTGTCATAAGCTGAATGTTTCATGCATGGAGAACATTATAGTACTGTAAAAACAACACCAAAGTTCATCTGTTGGCAGAAGAGTAGCTGTGCCATAAAGATCAAGTGGAAGGCTCTTTTGGAAGGTAAAATTGACTCAATAATGTTAAATTTAAATCTACTATTCACAAGAATCAGTGAGAAAGCAGAACTTAAAATGGGGAAGGAAGACTACTGCACAGGAAGAGTATAGAAAACATAAATATTTCTTCTGACCTTAAATTGGTAGAGGAGGATTATATAAAATGAGATCTGTAAAGTGGCACTCAGCTAGATGATACTAAGAGGTTCTGCATCTAAATACTACAATTTAAGAACTGAGTGTATCTTGGGGATATAAAGTTATTGATTGTCAGATGCCTATTTGACCATTGGCAAGAAATGCATCATGACCTAGTGAACAAGCCTACAGGGCTCCACTGTTGTACATATATATATGTACTATATATATATCCAGTAGTTCCCTACTCAACCATGCCTGCTTTAGACTGAGATGAATGTTGCCACAGAAGTTTGTTTCTGTCCCTGTCTAAAGGCAGCCCATGGGGATAGCTGGTTTAAATCTGATCAGCTCCAGATGGATTGCACTCACAGTGGTCTGAATACAACACAGTTCCCCACACTAGAAAGTATTATAGCATCGTTGGGTATGACAGAGTAAGTTTGATTGGAGACTTTAAAAAACTTCATATGGACTCCTGGGCTGATAAAAATAGCCCAGTTTCTTTGTGAGATTATGTGACATTACCCAAATTTCTTCTGATGCCATCCAAACATGCTTAGCCCTTTGCTATCACTGCAGATAATCTAACTCTATCTGAAGGTTTTCTTTCTAAACAGTAATTAAAAACCTCACTGGTTTCTGCTACACAGTGAGGCCACCAAGGTGTAAAGAGTTATCACTGATGTCCAGAGAAACCAGTACTGAGAATCAGCTATAAGCATATAAAGTGATACTGTGTAAGCTTACTTGGTGCACCTCAGTTCTCAAACCCATTTTTACTTGGTTTTATAAGACCAAATCAAATCAGATGCCCTCAGTAATTATGCCCATTCCTGTATGCATTCTTGAGGTAGCATTTCCTGTTTTATTTTTCCCACTTTAGTCATTTTCAGAGTTTGCAAGACAATAGTTTTGCTTCCTTGGTTTTGTTGGAGGCACATGCATCCAGAGCCATCATAAAACCTTCATCCCTATAGACTCCATTTAGGTGGAACTGGTGCTGCTCTTATCATCTACTCTATGATACTCTGTCACTTCTTTGGTAGTCTCTGGGAAGAAGTAGACACATTATTGAGGACAGGAGTAAGCATGAACACAACTTATTCATGGCAGTTGATGTCCAGTGTGTAGAGGGGATTTTCATTTTCTGTATGTCTAAATAGGCGTACAATCTTCAAAAGAGTACCTTAAAAACTTAGTGATTCTTGATATCTTGAAGACTTTCCAATGCTTTTGTGCATATGGATAAAAATGCAATAGCTTTTACCACCCCTGCACTGTCCAGCTAGACATAAGACAATAACTAATGCCGAAAAGTCATTTAAATATGTAAATTCATTTGTGCTGTGTGCACTAATGGACATTAAGTGCTCTTTGGAGCAAGCAACAAGTGGATTTTTCTCTTGACATTAACAATGTAAATCATTATTATTATAAATGATATTAAGTGAGCAGATTTGCACTACACTAATGCTATAGGCTTGGTGCATGGTAAGAAAAATTCATTTAAGAGGACTCTTCCATTAAGTGAGCTTGACCATATATTTAAAGATCTGCTTAATTAATCTTTTTCTTGATTACATAGTGAACAATGCTATCACTTTAGCATCTCACCAAATCTCACAACCCAGCTGGACAGTTAGAGAGGTTTATTGATTTGTGTGGATTAACAAATAACTGAACAGGCAAGATGAAAATCAAAGTTACTGCACCACAGTGTTTCTTTACTACAAAGGTTATCATTTTAATAAACCTTATTTTTTATATAATACATAGTATAATAATATTTCGTTCTATTGCTAATAAACATTGGTAACCTATTGCCAATGGCAAGACAATAAAGTCTTACCAATGAGACCTTACTCTAGCATCATCTCTGAGGACATAAGAGACTACTCTATACCCAGATACTTTTCAAGATACAAGTTGAGCTCACTGCACCTTAACTCAGATTTTTGTCCTGGGTTACTTTCATGCTTTCCTGTTAACAATGTGACATAGATAGCTCAGGAATAGAATATATGTCCTTTTGTTATTTAGGAAGTGAATATGAAGGAAAAAGCTTGTAATGAATAGGCAGGGAGGAGGAATGGGACTTGGAGCTACAATGTACTCGAGTGGAAAAGTCACAAAGCTTTAAAAACCTGAAAGTGACAGCTTTCCACTAACCTGAAAGCATGGGATGTTAAAGGATCAGCACATATTATTTACACTCTAGAGTCTAAGTAAGGCTTACAAAGGGTAAAGGTCTGTGCTCAGTAAGAAATTGTTGTATTCTTGCTTAGCAGTAGGGGAAGACATAGTATAAATACCACTGAATATTTTAGTACTGTTAATAACTAAGCTGAAAACACTGCTGACTAATATTTTGGGAGCTGCTGTTGATCGACTAGGGCACCTGAGTCACTTAATGCTTTTCCCATTAGAAAGGATTTGTGTGACCTTTTCTCTGAACAATATTAATCCGTGCAGTGTTTGGAAAAAGCCTTTAATATTAGATAGAGGAAATCCATTCAGTTTAGGGAGGTGCCTTCAAAAGAGAATGTTTTCTGCCATCTTCAGGGAAGCAGTAGAGGATGTTGATCTGCTAGAGTTAGAAGGGAGAGGAAGCAACCACCCTCTCCTGCTTTGCCGTTCACTGAAATTAGTCCAGTACCTTCAGCAGTAATATATCTGTGCTAAAAGCTGAAGTACTTGGTTGATGCCTCATGAAAGGTACAGTAATAGAATCACTCTTGAAGTGTGCTTTGGAGATGAAAAAAACCAATACCTCTGTGATGTGCAAAGAGCTGTGGTCCAAAGCCTTGTTTAGACAGGAAAGCGAAGCACTGCAATACTGAGAAGTAATAAATTTATGGGACTTACTTATGCATTTAGGTGTACATTTTAATACGATTGCATTGCTATTCTTTAGGAGGCCTCTCTTGCTTAATCCAGCATCCTTTAGTTTTTGAATTCAGAAAAAAGTAATGTCCTTCAGTGTGGTGTCTTGTTCATTGAACTACAATACTGATTACTGTTATCTGGGATTTGGCTAATCTTGAGCCTAATTTGAAGCCCCAACCCTACCCAACCAAATACATCAACACTATACCTAATGTATGCTTCCAGGGATGTGATTTCTTTATCTTCTTGTTTGTATTTTTAAAGTAAAATATTGTATTTAATGACAATGTCAGGAAGGCCTCAAACATTTTAGCAAAAAAACCCCCACAACGTTTGAAATAAGCAGCAGTGATTAGAGCATTTGTGTGTAATATATTAATTTCTGTATATGACAATAGAAAAAAAAGAAAAAGCAACCATAATTAGTACCTGGAGAGCCAATAAAGATCATTATAGAAGACTTTTTGTTGCTTCTTTTTCCGAATGGTGTTTGTATTTGCTTCGTGAGAGGTTTTTATGAGATTTACAGACCCTTATTTTTATATACACTTACTATGATTGTCACAGGGAATAACTGCATAAGGTTATGAAAAGTTATAGCCAAATAGCAATGCCAAAATATCAAATCTCACCTTTGATTGCAGAGTGAAAGCTTTAACTTCATCTTCAAGCAAGCAATTGTAGAGCTTTTGGAGATATGACTTTTTGTGTAATGCCAGCTTTGTGTTCTGATATTGAGAGCATCTGATGTCACAAGCAGGGATAGTTTGCAATATTTCTCCAAGGTGCACAGGGAAGGCTGACTGAATTATGGCAATATGCTGCTTTTGTCACATACTTGCAATATTAGCAGTGACCTCCCACACCCCACTGCGGTTTACATAGTCATAGAAATCTCAAGCTGGAAGTAACCCATGAGGTTAACAAACTCCAACTCCCTTCTTCTTGCAGGGCTACTTAAAATTAACCATATGACTAAGAGTGTCATCCNGCGAAGCATAGCCATACATCCAGATGCTGTTCGGACTCTGACAGGCTTGATGCCATGGCCACTTCCCTGTGGAGCCTATTTTAGTGACCAACCATCCTTTCAGTAAAGAACCTTTTCCTGATGTCCTATCTGACCATCTCCTGATGCAGCTTCACCCCATTTCCTTGTATGCTTGTCATTAGTCACCAGAGAGGAGATCAACATCTCCCCCTCTACTTTCCCCTTTGAGGAAGTTGCAGGCTGTGATGAGGTCACCCCTAGCCTTCTCTTCTGCAAGCTGAACAAGACAAGTCGCTCCAACCACTCTTGCTAAGTCTTGCCCTCAAGGCCTTTCACCACCTTGGTCACACTTGAATAGTTTGATATCACATGGTCAATAAACAGCCTGCAGTTGTCTCAGCTGGAAAGGTCCTATATGCCAAATGGAAGTTTACAATTTTCTTTCTTTTTCTTCCCAATTTGAGCTATTTTGCTTGAGGAAGAAAAAAAAAAAAAGTTAAATGGAAGTGAGAAGTTTGCCTTTAATAACTAGCAATTTTTTTAATAGCACAACAGGGTGATGTTATGGCAACTTTAATGAACGCAGAAGTCTGTGCAATTAAGAAATGGTGGTAGATGCTCCATATAGAATAAAACCCCCACAGGTGTCAGTCTGCCACCCTTGCAGTGTGATGTTGTGTGGGTGTCAGGAGCCAGCCAAATTCCTTCCCTATGAAATTGAAAGGGATGTGTTGCTGATGAAGCTGCAGCTGGGCAGAACTTGCACAGGCTGTGCTTTTTCATGCAAAGATGAGAAGTGGTTGAGGCAGGTGGGAAAGGCCAGTTGTTTTTTTCAGCCTCCAGAATGAAGAAAAAATATTGCAAAAACTGTATTCTCAAAAAGGCAAGCCACTTAAGAAAACATTTATTTAAGGCTTGTGTCTGCCTTTTCTTGCTTTTCCCCACTCTTCCCTCTTTAGAGGCAGCTCTACAACAACAGATTCTGCCTCAGCAGCTTGGTTATTTGAAAGGTGAGTGAACTCCCTAATTAGGGGAACACAATTGCTACTTGCTGCTCTTCAGCACCACTAGGGATAGCAAAAAGTAAAGAGAGTACAGGTGCCTGGTCACCCATGTGATCTATGATGTGAAGTGTTATAATGAGAAGAGAGCTGGCTTGCAAGGGAGATGTTCTGGACCTTTTAATTATATCTCATGCATCAAGTTGTAGTTCTGTTGTCAGGGAAACTGCTTTACCTCTCTCTGTTCTGAATTGCTGCCACTATGAAGTCCTGTGATGGCAAGAAAAAACCCAAAGAAAGATCCAAAGAATAAATTATGAAATAGCTTTAAATTAATATTAATAACATTGATTTGACTGATTTGACATTTACTTTCCTCCTGGTGAGGTAACCTCTTGGCTTTTTTCTGTGATGAAAGAGGCTAAGTACTACATTTTTAAAACCAAATTATTGTTTTTTTCAGGTGCCAGCTATTCAAAGTCTATAACTTCTGAGAGCCCTAAAGTTTAGATAATCTACTTATTATTAGGAATGGCCCACCAAGAAATCATTTGGATTGGTTAGAGAATGCAATTATGGCATGCAACTGTTTTGAGCTAGGAAGTTAGAGTTTTTCTGTGATCTTGAAGAAATCCTTTTACTCACATTCCTAAAAGTGTTGGATGCCTCAGGTTTTGAAGGTCCACCTTTGGATATCTATTACCACTGTTAGATAATCATAAACAAAGTGTATTCTGAAGGTGGGTTCACAGACCATAAAGGCAAGCTTTATTCGGTCAGAAATTTCTAAGCAAAGCTATGTTAGTATTTAGTCAGAATTAAGAAAGGATCTTAAGACTCAGAATCATAGAATCACAGAAACCTAGACTGGNTGTGTTGAGGGCTCCAGAACTGGACACAGTATTCCAGATGAGGTCTCACCAGAATCTAAAGACCTGCCTGGGATTAGCATGAAGTATGGAGACAGCTCAGTGGCAATGTCAGCTTCCAAAAATTAAGGTGCTAATGCCTTCCTTTCTCTGTAGTTTAAGCGTTCATAATACTCAGGTTTATGGTACCCATGAATGGTTCAACATGTCTGTGTGTCTCCGAGTCTCCATAAAATGCTAAAGAACAATTTTCACCTTACAAAGTCTCCTCCCCTTTCTAGAAGGTCTCAGAGCAACTTTCCATTGCTGCCTTGTTCTTGTGCATGTTCAGTTTCCCTGAGCCTTATAGCTGATGAGAATGGACATTGCTGGTGCCTCTACAGAGGACCTCTACCTGAGAAGCAAGCATGAAGTTCTTGCTTCAGCCCTGGAGAGAGCTGGAATTGTCTGTGAAAGGAGTGTCCTGCATGTCTTTCTGGTTGCTCAGTGATGTCATATATATTTTAATGCAAACTTGCTATATAATGAGTAGTGTAGAGTGCATAATATAAAAAATGGCCATAGAGAAACCTGTATCCACCAGCTTTTGTGATTTCTAAAAGAGAATTAACTGCTTTATATGGTAATGCATTGTTTTTAACCCTTATTACTAATCACAGAAGGCTTATTAGTCTCATGGTTCCCTTTTAACTAGTGAAAAGTAAGTTAATTGCTCTGTCTGAGCCAGTTGCATACTCAAAAGTAGACACCAGAGGAAAAGTCAAAGTATTTTTTTCCTGTCATGGGAGTATGACTCAAGCACTTTTATCTGTATCCACTATTGCCAACACCTTTTGTTAAAGATCTTTCAGGAGAAAAAGATGAATGTGTAAATACTTGTGCAATTTTCAGTAAAATGAATACTTATGCAGTTTTCAGTGAAATGCTCATCATCATTGTAATATAGAATAATTTGAAGCTTCTGTGTAGGGAAAAAAATCAAACAGTTATTTTTATGCGGTAACATTCGCAGTGCAAAAGCTACCCGAGTTAGTGTGCTAATTTGTATAATATATATAATATAGTATAACATTATGGCAAAGTATTATTATTTTTTCCCTATTAATTCTTTTAAAGATAAATTTCTTTCTTTTGCTTAAAATTCGTCAGTGACGAGAAGGATTTTACTCAATGTGTTTGATCAAAATTACTTGCCATATAGAATATATGAAGGATCAGAGACCTACAGGAAATTTATGAGCAATTCCTGGTGTGTTTGCTTCTCAGATGCAGTCTGTTTCAGTTTCAGGCAGGAATGGTAACAGAATGTTTGAGTGAAGTGCATTTGGCTGGGTTTATGGCTTTGGTCCTACAGCAATCTCAAGTAGTACATCTCATATGCTAGAACTCCCTGTGAAAAATTTGCTTGATTGTGCTTTATAAAATCTGAAGTAACTCAGAAGCACAAATGTTGATGATTTTCAATGGGGGGAAAAAAAACTCTGGGAAATCACTTGAATAATTTTGGAGATCTCACTCCTAGAGTATAGTCAAGAAAGCCACCAATGCATTTTAACCTGTAATTGAAATCTATCTGGCAATGGGGCTTCCTCCAGGGTATGACATATCATCCTGGCCTGCTCTGAAAAAGGCGCCCATAGTCAAGGCATTCTATTCCTCTGTGTGGCAGTTGCAGCTCTTGTCTCTATTACCCATGTAGTCTACAAAACATTTGAGCAATCTCTTCTTCTGTGTAGTTTCTTGTGCATTGTAACTCAAAGCCAGTCCAACCAGTCCTGGCATCTAGTAACATTCACTGGCCTGATCTCACTTGAAATGTATTCATACAGGTGTGCTCTAAAATGAATTCATTTTTCTGGAGGGAGTTTGCTGGGAGGTTGTTTTCTGGCTATTTATCTCGATTTTAGCAAAGCATTTGACACAGTTGCTCACAACATTCTCCTAAAGAAATTAAGTGCTCTTGGCTTGGCTGGCCATATGCTTCGTTC